>JAWZYT010006269.1:35000-42022 GCA_034508575.1 Petrolisthes manimaculis | reverse complement strand
CAAAGAATGAGACAAAGAAAGTAAATGTATGAGAGAGAGAGAAAGAGATTGAGAGAGAATAAGGCACTCCCATGTAACAAAAGTGAATTATCCCCCTTAACCAATGACAGGGAAGGTTTAATACAACGAGTAGTTTATCTGTTTCCTGGTATAGTCTGGATGAATCAGTAGCCTTCCTAATACGTTCACAGGAGAAGACGACCCCCTCAGTTAACAAACACAAAATAGTACAGTAATGATGGTAAGGTCTCAGTGGGTTGGGTAGCTGCATGGGTCGAGGAGTTAATGATAGGGTTATACTAATTAAGGGGGGGTGGGAATAAGGGGACAGGCTTGGGGGCGTTTTGGGGGGGGTTTGGGAGGTGCGGGAATAGGGGGATAGGCTTTCTACCCACATCAAGCCTGTTCCCCTATTCCCGAAACCCCTCAGTCCCCCCCCCCCAAGCCTGTTCCCCTATTCCCGCACCCCCCAGTCTCCCACCAAGCCTGTCCCCTACTCCCACACCCCTTTAATGATAGGGTTATACAAATTAAGTTTCTCTGGGGTCTTTACCTTTCCATGTCCCGACTTCTGCACTGCCTTTTTTTCTCTTCTTTTTTTGTACTTAATATTAAGGATAGAGGACGGGAGGAATAAAGGAGGTGAGATGAAGAGAAAATAAAGGGTAGATACAAGACGTGAGGAATAAGGGAGGTGATATGAAGACAGGAAAGATAAGATAGAGAGAGAAAGAAGGGAGATATGACAACAGGAAGAAGGGATGGGAGACGAGAAGAGGAGAGGTGATATGTAATGAGAGGAATCACGTGATGAAATGACTAGAAGGTAGAGGGTATGACAACAGGAGGTGAGAAGAGATGACGAGAGATGAAACGACGAGTGGAAGAAAGGAGATGAGGTGACGAGGAGAAGGGAAGTGATTTGAGCGCTCCAGTACCTCCAACAACAAACACCAAGACAATTACCACCATGACAACAACAAAGACAATCTCCACCACCACCACCACCACAACAACAACAACAATTTCCACCACCACAACAACAACAACAATCTCCATCACCACCACCACCACCACCACCAACACGCTAGCAGTAACGCACCAGACCGTATCCTATCCTGCATTCCGGCAAGGGGTAGGGGTAGAGGAGAGGGAGAGGGTCAGGGGTAGAGGAGAGAGAGAGGGTCAGGGGTAGGGGAGAGGGTCAGGGGTAGGGGAGAGGGTCAGGGGTAGGGGAGAGGGTCAACGGTAATGGGGAGGTGTAGGGTAGAGGGTCCGATGGGGGGAGGGGGGGAGAAGGACAAGAAAGAAGGAGGGAAAGAGGAACGAGAAAGAAAAAAGAAAATATGAAAGTGGAAAACAATAACAAAAAAAGGAGGAAGGAGGGAATTAAGGAGGAACGAGGAAGAAAAAGAGAATACGAAAGTGGAAAACAATAAAAAAAAAAAGAAGGAAGGATGAAATTAAGGAGGAACGAGAAAGAAAATGAAAATACGAAAGTGGAAAACAATAATAAAAAAAAGGAGGAAGGAGGGAATTAAGGAGGAACGACGAAGAAAAAGAAAAAAAAACGAAAGTGGATTGATGTAAAAACCTGAAAGCAAAAGTTTATTTCTGACCAGTTGCACTAAATGGACCACATCATCACATCATCACATCATCACATCATCATAAGAAACCCATTTGAAGGAACCGAGTACAATTACCGGTTATCATATTGGTTTTATTTCTCTTTAATTTTAATTTTATTTTTCTCCCATCGTCTTACTTACAACATATTTGATCGTATTATTACTTTTTTCTATAATTACCTATATAGAATTTACTTGTTTACCTTATATTTAATGTATTTAAAAGCCACTTGAACACTATTCATCATTTCGCATTTTATGAGGATTTTTGGCTACTGATTCCTTCAAGTCTTGCTATACTACCAAAAAGAGATATTTTATGTTGTACAAAAGCAATCTGTTTCATTGACACGTTTTGAAAACCTGTGTTATTCCAATAATCTAATATCATTAACCACTCAACTTTAAATGGGAAGGGGGTAGGGAAGGGAAGGACAGGGAAGGGAAGGACAGGGAAGGGAAGGACAGGGAAGGGAAGGACAGGGGAGGGAAAGGGGTAGGGAGGATAGGTGGTGCATGATGAAGGAGAGCAGGGCAGGGCAGGGAAGGGCAGGGCGGGGCAGGACAGGACAAACCAGGCCACAATCTGTACAAATCATGACGCAAAAATAGAACAGAACTGGCTAGTGGGAGGGCAGGGTGAGGGCTGGGCAGGGGTCAGGGGGGCAGGGTGGGGCAGGTCTAGACGCACCCTCCAGGCACAACATACCCTCCTTCCCTCCCCTACAGTCCATCCAGTCCCTCCCTTCCCTAACCTCGTTCCAACATATTTTCATAAACTGTTATTTTGGACCATTGTACATTATTCAAGGCTAAGATACATCGCCTTCCCTTCCCCCACTCACTCCCTTACCCACTCCCACTCCCTATCACCATCCCTCTCTCTTTTTCCCTCCCTCTATCCATCCCTCTCTCTTCCTCCCTACCTCCCTCCGTCCAGCTCTCTCCATCCATCCTTCTCTCTTCATCCCTCCCTCTACATTCATCCATCCCTACCTACCTCTCTCTTTATTTATCCCTCACTCCCTCTATCCATCCTCTCTTCTCATCCCTCCCTCTCTCTCTACATCCATCCATCCCTCACTCCCTCTATCCATCCTCCCTCTCTCTCTACATCCATCCATCCCTCTCTCGCTCTATCCATCCTCCCTTCTCATCCCTTTTCCTCCCTCCATCCCTCCTAACCAGTAACTCACCACAGGCCTGATGGTGTGTAATTAGCAAGGGTCAGATCAAATATAAATAATACGAGATTGAGCTTAAATTTGCATGGGCATGGTGAGAGAGAGAGAGAGAGAGAGAGAGAGAGAGAGAGAGAGAGAGAGAGAGGTTGCAGCCATAAACAACACGGCACCTCAGGGTATGTAGAGAGAGAGAGAGAGAGAGAGAGAGAGAGAGAGAGAGAGAGAGAGAGAGAGAGAGAGAGATGGATGGAGGAAAGATTTGTTGGTGAGGTAAGGTGAGTATTAATAATAATAATAATAATAATAATAATAATAATAATAATAATAATAATAATAATAATAAATAATGTCATTGTACTAAACGTATACACACACACACACACACACACACACACACACACACACACACACACACACACACACACACACACACACACACACACACACCACGTTATTCACTTGAGAGCAGATATCTGAGAAGTGAGGCATCATACTCTCTCTGTACGTGAACTGCATCGCATCTAATGGTCTTCTGCTGCCGTGTGACCTAATCCTTGGTGAGGGATGTAATGTAGGAGGTTTTTCGTGGTAATATTTGTAGGACTCCTTTACCTATAATTTTCTGACCATAACTCTTAAACTAACTCTTAAACTCACCCTTTTAATGTCACCCTGAAACTCCTTACCTTGGTCAGGCAGGCAGACAGGCAGGCAGGAAGGCAGGCACCACCAACCAACCTACCTACCTACCTACCTACCTTCCTTCCTTCCTTCCTTCCTTCCTTCTTTCCTTCTATCTCCGATCCATTTTTTATCCCACTCACCTGAAAGAGAGAGAGAGAAAGATAGATGAGAATTTACCACCACACGAAAACAGGAATTATATGAAAACAGAATTGCACTAGAATGGAAAAAAATGAATCAGAAAAAAAAAAAATCGACGTTCACCAATTCATGATTACGATATATACCAAAAAAAAAAAAAAAAAAAAAAAAAAAAGAGGCTATTTCCGTCTGTGTGTGTATAAATGTATGTAGCCCCATGTATATATGTATTTATGTATGTATATATGTATTTATGTATGTATGTATTGCCCGAAGTTGAGGTTTAATAGTGAAAAATGCTAAAGTATACTAGAGAAAACAAAACAAAAACAAAAAGATATAAGCTATGGAATCACGATTATAAATATACAGTATATATATAAAATTAAGGTTATTTGCATCTAGGTATGTATGTATGTATGTATGTATGTATGTATGTATGTATGTATGCAGGCAGGTAGGCACGAATGTATTGGCCGAGTTGAGGTATAATATTAAAAAAAAAAAAAATCAGACTGAGGGGAAAGGGTAAAAAACATAGTTGGTAATAGCGGGGCTGGATGGAGGCCGAGGGGAGGCGAAGGCTATCTGAGGGCATATCTTTACACCAACGGCATCGGTTCGGTTTTCATTAATGGGGGTGGGTGGGGGGAGTGGGTGGTGGTGAGGGGAGTCGTAGGGGGGGGAGTAATGCAATGGGAGTGAGGGAATTGCACGAGGGACGCTCATTCATTCAAAATATGAGAGAAAATTGTTATAAGATAAGTAATCCTTAATTGTTATATGAGAGAAAATTGTTATAAGAAATGTAATCCTTAATTGTTAAATGAGAGAAAATTGTTATGAGAAAAGTAATCCTTAATTGTTATATGAAAGAAAATTGTTATAAGAAAAGTAATCCTTATTTAATGATTAGATTTGTAGCATATATAGGTTGGTGGCGTTGTTCATTGAGCCTTCTATGGGCCAACTTATTTTCCTGCAGTTTGAGAAAATTGATCTAATGTGGTGGGTGGGTTCTTCAGGGAATGTAAAAAGTACCTCAGTATACGTCTCGTGGATGGATGAGAGAGAGAGAGAGAGAGAGAGAGAGAGAGAGAGAGAGAGAGAGAGAGAGAGAGAGAGAGAGAGAGAGAGAGAGAGAGAGAGAAACTATCCATATTGGTGTAGTGGGTTGTGTTTTACTCCATGGTTTCATTAGCGGGGCCGAGGAGGTGCTCTTATGGAGGCGTCTGGGTGGCTAATTGGGTGGTGGGGGGGGAGTAGAGGGAAGGTGGGGGTAGAGGGGAAGGTGGGGGGATAGAGGGAAAGGGGGGGGGAGTAGAGGGAAGGGGGGGAGTAGAGGGAAGGTGGGGATAGAGGGAAAGGGGAGTAGAGGGAAGGGGAGTTAGTTAGGGAGTAGGGGGACAGGTCGTATTTTTACCAATATATCGCTGTAATTAACCCTCACGTCTTTATCATCTCTCCAGAGTCGGATAGTCAGTCGTTAGAGTTGCCCTTGTTATGGCTGTCTGTCTGTCTGTCTGTCTATGTTAATCTCTTGTTGTCTGTTTCACTGTGCTGCTCTCTCCCTTCCCTTCTCTCATGCAGTCTCTTTATCCATCTCTAGGTTTGTGCATTTTCATTCTTTCTCTCTCTCTCTCTCTCTCTCTCTCTCTCTCTCTCTCTCTCTCTCTCTCTCTCTCTCTCTCTCTCTCTCTCTCTCTCTCTCTCTCTCTCTCTCTCTCTCCTACTTATCTCTCTTCTGTATATATCAACCCTCTCTATATCCATCCATCTTTCTCCTCTCTGTCTCTCTCCCTCTATAACTATTTACCTACCAACCAACCTACCTACAAACTCCTTCCACAAATCAACACCAACAAATAAAACCTCGCTATATAAGAGTGAACGAACATGACTTGTGTCTGAACGGCGTCTGGTAAGCAAATGTTGATGACAGGGAAAAAATACTCAGAGGGAAACACCTTTGCATTTAAAACATCTTTCGTATTTTCTTAGCTAAACTTTTTTTATATTCTTGCGACTGTCACTTTTAAAGCCTGTGTGTGTGTGTGTGTGTGTGTGTGTGTGTGTGTGTGTGTGTGTGTGTGTGTGTGTGTGTGTGTGTGTGTGTCTGGGGGAAGAGCCATTTTACACCGGTGAAGGAACTCCGCCCTAGCACACTTTAACTCTCCTCTCAGTCAGTGTTTTACCATTCTTTATTTGTCTCTAGTACAAGGCTCAACACTCCAGAGACCATTACCACTAAAAGCCATGAAATAAGTTGACGTGATTTTACACTGCTAATTCCCTACCTCTCTCTCTTTCTCTCTGTCTGTCTGTCTGCTATCTCTATCTCTGTCTGTTTGCCTGTGTATCTATCTATCTGTCTGTCTGTCTTTATTTGTCTGTTTGTCTGTCTGTCTGTTTCTCACATTAAATTTCTCCTTATGTATTTGTGTTTCACTTACTTTTCCTCACCTTTGTGTTTTAACTTATTACATATTCACTTCCTAGACTCACCTCTCTCATTTACACTCTTCTTCCTTTCTTGTCTTCCCTATACTGTAAAATTCCCTTCCCTCCCTAAAAATTCCCTGGTTACCGACGCACTACACACTCAAACACACAACACAACTTTGAGAAATATCGTACAGTACAAACACTATGAAATGTAACTCAGCACAAAAATACCAATGCAAAATGGACTAACTCATAAAACGGAAAAACAAAGCAACATGAATTAAGAGAAAGGATTAGAAAATTACTATATTATTGTCAGGAGTAAAAAAAAAATACCAAAACATTCTAACAAAATCAGACAAATGGTCCTTGCAAGGCTGTTTGATTATGCTATTGTGATTTGATGATGCTATAGTCTACGTACGCAAATAATCTACCTCGTTACTAGTAGCAATAGTAGAAGGTGGAGACGGACCAATAGAGATGAACCGACCTTACCACAGACCGACAGACCGACAGACCGACAGACCGACCGACGGATGGACCGGACCGAACCTACCCACCACCACCACCAACACCACCACAGACCTACCAAACCGAAGATGATACGGGGATATGCAAATGAGGCTCGGCTTAATAGCACGACACGCACCGACGCTCAGCCTAATTTATACATCTAATAACACTCATATTGTTCCATAAAAGAGGGGAGGGGGAGCTGGTGGCAAGGCGGTGCAATTTCCCCCCTCCCTGATTGCAACCTGGACCACCAATATGTTGCACAGGTATAGTGATGGGGGTTGGGGGGTGGGGGGTGGTAGGTGAGGGTCAGGAGGCATATGCAAGGAAGGTAGGGAGGGAGGGAGGGAACGACTGGGAGAAAGAAAATGGGAAGGAGCTAGGACAAGAAAGGGAGGGAGGGAGGGAGGAAAGAAGA
>JAWZYT010006269.1:17500-30000 GCA_034508575.1 Petrolisthes manimaculis | reverse complement strand
GTGAAACAAAGTAAAGGAGAAATGGTAATAGCAGAAGGAAGGGCAGCGGGAAGATGGATTGTGAAAGTATGCAGACAGAAAAGAGCAGCAAGTATAAGTATTTAGGAGAAATGAAGTGAACGATAAAGTAAAGGAGAAATGGTAATAATAGAAGGAAGGGGAGCGGGAAGATGGATTGTGAAAGTATGCAGACAGAAAAGAGCAGCAAGTATAAGTATTTAGGTGAAATGTAGGTTGAGAGATTGAATAGGAGAGAAAGCCAAAGAATGGATAGGCAATGATGTCTAGGAGGGAGAAGTGGAGTGTGGATGGATGGGAGTAGTATAAGGAACTGAGAGTGTGGAGTTAAGAAAATCAACTTTTTGTGGTCAATTTGGAGTCAATGTAGGCCTCCAAAACTCGGCTATAAAACACATCCCTTGTATAATTCCATATGGAGGAGTTCTGTTTCTTGGCATAGTTTGGAGGAATCAGTAGCCTTCCAATTTTTCATAATAGGTTACTTACTCCCCTTAAGAGAGATGATGGATGGAAGAGAGACGGGAAGATAACAATGAAAAAGTTTAAATTATTGAGAACCCAAGTCCGTAAAACAAACGAGAGGAAAGTAAGGAGGGAATGAAAGAAATATAGAGAAGTTGAGAATGACGTATGGAGAGGCTGAATAAAGGCAGGGAAGAACTAATAGAAGCAGAGATACAAGTTGAGGGAAGGAGAGGTAAAAAGTTGTTAATATTTGACTTACATTAATAATACACATACACGCAGACTTGCACACAGATAAACAACACACCTTATTCTATGTACACTTCATCAACACACACACACAGAGAGAGAGAGAGAGAGAGAGAGAGAGAGAGAGAGAGAGAGAGAATGAATATGAGGGAGGGAGGGAGGGATCATTACCCGCCAGCAAAAACTGGTAAATGGAGGTTAAGGTGGGGTGTGGTGCATCCTCACTGCCCTTTACGCTCACTCCACACACGTAAAAACCACCACAACAACAACAACACCAACAACAACACCAACACCAACAACATCACCAACATCATCAACAACAACAACGAATTGAATTAACAGAGGAAACCAAAAACAACAACGAACTAATTAACAAACAAACAACACCAACATCAACAACAACAACGAATAAGATTAACAGAGAAATTAAAGCAGCAGCAACAACAACGATGAACCATATTATTAAAACTCATTAATGTCTAAGGTAGAAAATAGACACATGGTAACCAACTCTTACTTACTACAGTGTGAAGACCCATTTAACATCACGTATCACAGAGTACATCTTCAAAGTGTATGTTTGTGTTTATTATATAATATTTAGTTTTTGTTTTGTTTTTTTACAGCGAAAAGGAGAGATTCTAACATCAAATTATTACAATAGTTTGAGCCTCGTAAGTATATCAGGTGAAGGAATCCTTTACTTTCTCATCTTATACAAGCCTAACACACGCTAGTAATTTAAGAACCTTTTCTTTTAAACTTTAAGAACAGCTATTCTTCTGAGGGCACGCAAGCACCGTGAGACTGTCTTTACAAGATATAAAAACTGTCGGTAATAGCCTAGCCCCACGATCTCTCTCTTATGTTTATTAATTACAGTTGCTTCCAAAATCAACGCAAAATCTGAAAAAGAAGACAGTGTATAATTCGCCGTCCCTACAACAATCATTACTACAACCATCACTTACAACAAGCACTTCATCGATAGAACAATAATAATAATAATTAAAAAAAATACATATCCAGATCCGGATATCGCCAACAATCTAATCATTTGTTGATTACCAAGTTTACCTTTGGAACTTTTTTTTTTCTGTATCCAAGCATGACTATTTTTTTCTGTATCCAAGCATGACTATTTTTTTCTGTATCCAAGCATGACTTTTTTTTTCTGTATCCAAGCATGACTTTTTTTTTCTGTATCCAAGCATGACTTTTAGTGCAATTTTACTTTAAACCAACAATCAAACTAACAAATCGAGTCAGTCCCATAATTTCCTTGGCGGGGATTAACAACACATCAGCGTGTCAGTGTACACTCGTGATACTTAATGTGTTGGTAAATCTGGAGCAAATTATTCCTCCAAACTATTCTAAGCAAAAAGAAAAAGCAAGAAGCGAGAACGGAAAAGGAAGCTGTGATAAATAACCATTAAGTACTCATATGTAGAAGGGATAAACACGATACATTACCACATTTTACTAAGTGTACAGCGAATGAATGAACAAATAAAAAATAAAAAATAATGTCGACAAATTGGACGTTATATATTTTTTCCAACTGTGCCTTGATAATTATACAGTACATTTCTTCAACGTATGTACATTATGTGTTTGTTACCAATTTGTTATATTATATTCATTACTCGTAACAACAAACAAACAAAATAAACTGGATAGATACACATAGAAAAAAGTAGGAACAAAAGCGTCACAAGATCGCAAACCTCTGACAAGGATACGAAGCTGCTTATCTCTCCCATAATGTTGTGAAATTCTGAGGAGACGTAAACCAATTTTTCATCCTCAGTTTTAACACAATAAAGTTACCAAAAAAAAAAAAAAAATAGACAGAAAGACAATCAAAATACAAACCAAATCACATAAACCTGGCGGATATAATTAGCGTCTCTTTCTTACAAAAAAAACAAAAACAAAAAAAAACACGTTCTTACATCCTCTCCAATCAGCAGTAGCCCTCAGTTTGTTTAATATAATGTTAAAACACACCAACAGTACAACATAAACAAAGGTAACGTTGTTGTTGTTGAAGTTCCTCAAGCTGTCTGGCCGAGCATGCAGCCCCGACAAAGGTAACTATATAACTACACACACACAATGTAAAGGAAGGAGTAAGCATGTTTGTCTTGTCATAAGTGTAAGACCACCCTAAACCTCCCCAGTCAGAGGTCCGGATACAGCAAAGGAACATGGGAGGGCGAGGGAAAAAGAAACTATTACTCTTTACGACTTCATAATTGCTTGTGATAATTCTTCTTCCCAGTGGACCACCTTCACTCTTACTCTTACTACTACTACTCCTCCTCCTCCCTTTCCTCCTAACTCCTTACAACTCCTCCCCTTCCCCTTCACTCTTACTACTCCTCCTCCTCTTCCCCTTCACCCTTACTCCTCCTCTTCCCTTTCCCCTTCATCCTTACTCCTCCTCCCCCTCCCCTCCACCCTTACTCCTCCTCCCCTTCCCCTCCACCCTTACTCCTCCTCCTCCTCCTCTCCCCCTTCAACCTTACCCTCCAGGCAAGTGTTAGGTGGGGTGGGGTGGGGTGGGGTGGGGTGTGACCGGTAGCGCCTGTCTCTCTCTATCTGCGTCTGTGTCTGTCTGTTTGTCACACACACACACACACACCTTTGTCTCTTTCCTGTATTTCCTTCATCTCTCTCTCTCTCCCTCTCTCTCTCTCTCTCTCTCTCTCTCTCTGTGTGTGTTTGTGTGTGTGTGTGTTTGTGTGTGTGTGTGCAGTATGTAGAATATCGTAGATGTATCAGTTGGGGTTCAATATAAAAAAGTCTCTTAGCAAGTGTTAGCTATATATTATTCTCTCATTTGAGATTGAATACAACTCTGTAAATTTGCACCAAAATAAAACAATATCGGATACAATTTAATGTATAATAAAAAAAATATATACACTTTGCTATCGTGGCTATAAAAATATATATATATATTTGGTGTATTTTAGTATACCTTAGCAACTGTATACGCTATACTAATACCATATAATTATGATGATGTTATTCAGTACAGCCTAGCAACCGTGCACCATAAAAGTTTCCATTAGATGCAATTCATTCTATCAGATACGGTTGAGTACATTTTGGCAAGTGGTCGCTGGTGTTAAAGAAGCTTCCTACAGTTGTTTGGCAGCTTTTTCTCGTTACCTCCTGGCTCGTTTTTTTTTTTTTAGTCACTTCCTCTTCATACTGTCTTTCCCACCTTTTGCTTCCTCTTATAATGGAATCACCTATTGAGGGAAAATTGGAGAGTTACCGATTCCTCCAATTCTAAATGAGAAAATGGATACATACGAGGAGGTAGATGTTTATTAGCAAATTTTAGAGGATTTCTTTGGTTTCCTGTTTTCATCTCTTGTGGTTTTTGTTCTGTCCTTAACTTCCAAACTTATAAATAATTTTTTTTTGCTACCTTTGCATATGGAGGTTAAGTTAAGTGTTAACTATTAACCCAAATCATAAGCCGTCGCTGTAAATTACTATTCATGGAAACAGCAAAGAAAATAATTGTTCGAATTACTCCTTAAGTGGTAATTTTCGCATCATTATCATTTTAAAGTCTACGAGGAACGACTACAGGCCATTTATCGGAATTACTACTAGTTCTTGGTAATTTTCACATATCACCGTAAAATGTGGCAGGTTACTTCAGTGAATCATCTGTACCAAACAACTGCCGTCTCACCAGTCCTATTTTATCTACACTTTATGATCTCCGGATGTGGAGTCTTGCCAGTAACTAACTCGCTCGAGGTGAATTCTCAAGCTACTAATTTACCAGTGAATTAGATGGCCACCCACTAAAATACCTCCAGCTGTTGCCGGATATTTGGAGAAATTTTTGGGTCTTAAGCTCTTTATTGTAGTTTCTGACGCTGTGTGTGTGTGTGTGTGTGTGTGTGTGTGTGAGAGAGAGAGAGAAAAAAAAAAGAGAAAAAAAAGAGAGAAAAAAAAAGAGAGAGAGAGAGAAAGAGAGAGAGAGAGAACATTGCAACAATTATAGAAATACTTCGGCTTCAACTGATTGTATTTCATATCCAATAAAATGTTGTTGTGGAGGTGAATAGAGGTTATGACTGAAGGTCTTTAATTAAGGGACCCAGAATTGTAGTCAGAAATTTGGAGGTAAACGAGTTCTTCACATATTGCCACGAAACACGACTCGTATAGAAGGAGCTTGTTTCGTGGTATAGTCAGAAGGAATCAGAAGCCTCCAATTTTCATACATTATCACAGGGGCCTTAATGCGGAAAGTATTGGCTGTTTAGGTAACTGTGATCAGCACGAACACGTTTTATTTTCATAATAATATCCAAAACAATATTGTATTATGAAGCTTCACTTATTGGCTAAATTGTAATGGTTATATTACTTTCTCCCAACTCCACTAATGAATGGGTTACCTATGTATAATATATTGATGGTCTGTTGTGTCGGTCAGTTTGGGTAATTTTGTAGCAAACTTACTAAAAGTTGGCAAATGTGGAAAGCTACCGTACAGTATTCATTCATCCAATCTCTGCTACGAAACAAGCTGCCTGCAAGTTTATAGCATAAGGATGGTTTGTTTTGTGGCACAAGGTGGAGGAATAATTAGTCAATGAACTGTGTCCAGAATATCCCACTCCTTTCATTCATCCCTTCGCCAAGTGGTTGGAATCCAATCACGTTCCAGCGCTAATTTTAAGTCCTGTGCGGTTTTCTTCTTTAAGGGGGTGTGGGAGTAAGGGACAGGCTTGGAGGGGGACTGGGGGGGGTGCGGGAATAGGGGGACAGGCTTGGGATGGGTAGAAAGCCTGTCCCCCTATTCCCGCAACCCCCTCCAAGCCTGTACCCCCTACTCCTTCACCCCCCCAAACCCCCCCAAGCCTGTCCCCCTATTCCCACACCCCCATAATCTGAAAATCTTGCCAAGACGAGTGGAATAAGTATTTTCTCATCGAGGCATTCTGGAACATTTTACAACAGACTCTGACGAAGATACAGGTTAGTGAAGAAGTTCTGATAAACAAACGTATAATTATCATCGTACACATACACAGAGTATTTTCTCAACAGTGTTAAATAGATGTTTGGTAGCCCAATCAATAACGCGAACACGATATTTTACCACACACAAAAAAAAGGGTTTGTCTACAGGAGTGGTAACATTAGGTTGGGAATCCTGTTCTATCGATACCAGTTTCCAGTCTAGAGGAGGTCACTGTTTCCTTTGAGCAACTTTACTCTAGATTTTCCTTTGTTAATAAAGGTACCGTAGCACCATACGTGGAGGCAGCTTGTTGCCAACTTACCACCACCTGCACTTAACGCTAACAGAAAAATGTATCCTGTCGGTGCGATAAGGCAGGCCACTCCCATACACGCACACGTACAGTCGCGAGCTGATGGAACGGACACTCTTGAAACGGGCCCCGCACTGAGCATAAGGTAAGATGTGTATTATAGTGGCGTGAGGTGCCTAATGTATGATGTAGGGCTCGTTTCAAATGTGTCCGTTATATCAGCTCGCAACTGTACCTACAGCTACGGACATATGGAACAACAGACACAACCAAAACGGGCATAAGTAAAACGCCCATACTGAACACAACATCCAGTCCTGCTCTATACTTAATTGCAATGTATTATCGGCAACAAAAGTAGTGTCGTCTGTTTCGCTTTCTTATCACACATTTTCGAAGTCAGCCTTGTTGATTTGATGCAACTAATGATTCGAAAAGTAATGTCGTCTACTTTGCTTTCTTACCACAGATTTTCGAAGTCAGCCTTGTTGATTTGATGCAACTAATGATTCGAAAAAGTAATTTGTGTTACGGTTGGTTTGGAAATGAGAGACAGATTGTGAGGGTTAGTGAAAGGAGAGAATTAAGGGCATTTTAGAGACTACAACCCTTCTGCAACACCTTCCAAAAAATTAATTAAGGCAACATTCAAAATGGCATAATTTTTTTCATTCAGTTGATGCAGGACTTTTGTTTGGTGACTGTACAACTAACTACCTTCGATTATCTCAGATTTGTATACACCACAGATCATTTTTGCTGTAAGTGATGAAGTGTCAAGGAAGGAGCATGAAGTTTAGGCCCAGACTGTACAATACGGTCTTACACCCGTAGTTTAAAAAAAATTGAGGACCCTTACTGGAGCTCTATGAATTCTCCAAACTACTCCAGGCAATAGATTCCCTATTCGAAACACTGAAGCGTTTTGTGGCCTGGATTATTTGGAGGGTTCATAGAGCTCCAGTAAGGGCCCTCAATTTTTTTAAAACTACGGGCCTGGGAAGTTTCGGTACACATTAGGGTGAATCAACCATAAAATTGAACCCTCTTTAATAGATATTCTTTATGGGGACTTTGCTTTGATAAATGAAAACCTACTTAATTACAAGTCACTAAAAACAGATTCCAGACTCTATCACAAAAATCAAATCCAGTTTAATTATTACAAGAGAGAAACTATCACATGTTTTCCCAAGTGACCCCCATTGTGCTTCGAAACTTTTGACGGCAGCTGTAGATCCCCACTTCAAACCCGCTAATGAAGTGATAGATATCCGGACTCCTTGATGGCCGGGCCGGTACTCAACGCTGCATCCGGACCCGACCACGCCCGCGATTATGCGCTCATCCTTTACCGGTGCGGGTTTTTGTGGTGCTGATGACGCCACGCTGAGGAGATTGTCAGAAGATAACACCACCACCACCACTCAATCTCTCTCTCTCTCTCTCTCTCTCTCTCTCTCTCCACCACTCAACCTCTCTCTCTCTCTCTCTCTCTCTCTCTCTCTCTCTCTCTCTCTCTCTCTCTCTTTACACACTGGAACAATACCTGATGATTGGAAGCTCGCTAACGTAACACCAATATTTAAAAAAGGCAGTAAATCTTTACCTAGTAACTATCGCCCTATCAGCCTAACCTCAGTAGTATGCAAAATGTTAGAGACAATCATACGAGATAAACTTACATATCATTTAGAGGAAAATAACTTACTCAGAGACACTCAACACGGTTTCCGCAATAAACGCTCTTGCCTAACGAATCTATTAGACTTTTTAAATGACATTTTTAACGAATATGATAAGAGTAAAGCAGTAGACATAATTTATCTAGATTTCCAAAAAGCCTTTGACAAAGTTCCCCATAAACGTTTAATAACTAAATTAAAATCTCACAGAATCCAAGGCGACACCGTAAGATGGATAGAGAACTGGCTAAGAAACCGTAAACAACGTGTGGTAATAAATGGTAAATCATCTAATTGGACTGGCGTTACGAGCGGGGTGCCACAAGGGTCAGTTTTAGGCCCAATCCTTTTCCTAGTTTACATAAACGACATAGATGAAGGTCTCTCATGCATAATATCGAAGTTTGCCGATGACACTAAAATTGCAAATACAGTACTCACTAACGCACAAACTAAAGAAATGCAAGATAATCTCGATAAATTGTCGAATTGGGCGAAAACTTGGCAAATGTCCTTCAATGCAGATAAATGTAAAGTACTCCATATCGGACATCGTAACGTAACTGCAAACTACTCGTTAAATGGTAATCAAATTAAAAGCGTGGATCAAGAGACAGACTTAGGGGTCACAATATCAAGTAACCTAAAACCCAGTCAGCAATGTACGGAAGTAATTAAGAAAGCAAATAAAACTATCGGCTTTATTGGCAGAGCATTCGAGTATAAGTCTAAAGATACAATCCTCACTTTGTATAATTCCTTGGTCCGTCCCCTTATGGAATATTGTGTCCAAGCCTGGTGCCCGTACTACCAGAAAGATATAGTAAAATTGGAACGAGTCCAACGTAGAGTTACTAAAATGATACCATGTCTACGAAACAAAACGTATGAAGAGCGGCTAAATAAATTGAATCTATTCCCATTAGCACAACGTAGATTGAGAGGCGACTTAATCCAGGTATTCAAAATAATCAAAGGCATAGACAATATGGACTGCAACAAATATTTCAATATCGATCAATCAAACTACACGAGAGGTAATGGCTGTAAAATCATAGGTAAATCTTTTAACTCACACGAATCCAAGAATTTCTTTTTTAACCGAGTCGTCAACTTATGGAATGGGCTTCCCCGTAACGTAATAGAATGTAACACAGTAGATAGCTTCAAACGTCGCCTTGATAAACACCTTGCATCTAATCCCCGTCTTTCGATGTTTACTAATGAATAATTTTTTGCCCATTACAGGTGGCAAGTTAGCCAAATTTCAACTACTTTCTATCTTTCCTATAAAATTTCCTTGTGGAGTTTTCTCTACCAACTCCACAAGGTTCTGACTCCTAACTTTATTTCCAGTACGGCTCAGGCCGGAGGGATTGGAGGGTGGGGAGAGAGCCTTCTACTTTGCTATCCTTACCTACGACTATCACTGGGGAGATATTCATTCTCTACCAGTAACCTTCTAATCAGATCACCCCGTGTGGACCGTAAGGTCTGTTGTGGTCTGTGATTCTATGTAACTCTATGTAACTCTCTCTCCCACCACCACCACCATCATCCCTTCCACCATCCTCTTAATTCTCTCTCACAGCACGAGTACCCCCTCCCACTTCACTCTCTCAGCATTACTACTACCATTACCACCACCCTCTCCATTCTCGCTTCCACCACCACCACCACCATTCCTTCCACCACACGTTTTGACTCTCGCATTACTACTACTACCACCACCCTCTCTTAGTACTTCCACCACTACCACCACCCTCTTTAACTACCCACAACTACTTCCAACACCACCACCTCTACTCTCCCCTCTCTCTCTCTCTAATAATTATTAATACTATCACTACTATCCTTTTCATTCTCAGGACTACCATTCATCTCCACCACTACTACTCTCCCTGTACTACCACATTCACTGCCCCTGTTATACCCTGCCACTATCCACCCACCACCACTACTACTCTCCCTGTACTACCTCATTCACTGCCCCTGCCACTATCCACCTACCATCTCCTGCCACACTCCCTCATTCAACTCGACCCTTTTATGTCCATTTCCAATCTCTTTCGCTCTCATTTCATTCCTCTTCTTACCATACCTTCACTGTCCCCCTGTTCCCCCTCCCCTACTGATACCCAACTATTATACCCATTTCCCCTACTCACCCATACCTATACACACTTCTCCCACCCACCCATCCACATCCACATTAACTCCTCCCACCCCACCATCCACATCCACATTAACTCCTCCCACCCACCACATCCACACCCACTTTTCCCAACTGTACCCACTCCTCCCACTCCCCCATTCACTCCATCCACACCCACTTTTCCCTCCCAACTGCACCCACTCCTCCCACTCCCACCCATCTACACCCAATAGTCATAATCATAACTTCGTGGTCTAATCTTACCACTGCCACTGTGACTTTCCCTGCACACACACACACACACACACACACACACACTGTTCCAACCATAGTTAGTCTCATCAACAATAATTAATGTCTATTTTAACCTGGAAAAGTTTTGTAAATTTTTATACTTTACTACAATCCTGTTACTCATTTATAATCAACTTTTCAGATTTAAACAATGTTAGTTTCTTTAATGTTTCTTGTACAAATGCTAGTCACGTCATTTTTTTATATCTAATTTTTACCATACTGCACCAGGGATTACATTTTTTACTCTTTTACATTACCCTTTTAACTGTTATGTTTCTGTACTGATTCTAGTCATCACTTCATGCTTTTTGTACCTAATTTTTACTTTATAGTTCCAAAGATTGCAATTTTACTTTTTACATTACCCTTTAACTTTTCTGTTTTTATATATGTAATGACATCATAACTGTATTTTACCCTTTTAATTAACTTTTCTATTTTTATACGTAATGACATTATAACTGTATTTTACCCTTTTTAACTCTTCTATTATTTATACTTACAATTACACTAAAACTGTATTTTTTCAGTCAGTTTGGCTGCCAAAGGAATAAACCGTTTATTATTATTATTATTATTATTATACACACTCTATTTCCCACACATCCTTTCAAACACCTAGCTCCTTTACATCCTCTCTCCCCCTTTACACTCACACACTCACACACACACTCCACTCACCGTCCACTCATCCATCCCAATCCGTTCCCATCTTTACACACCCACCATACCATTCTCCTTCCCCCTCTCCCCACCCTCTCTTCCCTCACCCTCCCTCCATCCCACCCTCTCTTCCCTCACCCTCCCTCCATCCTACCTACCATCATCCCTCCCAATCCGTTTCCATCCTAACAAACCCACTGTGCCATTCTCCCACCGACCCCCCTCACCCTCACCCTCTCTCTCCCTCCCACCCACCCACACATCATAAGCACTGATCTCGCCATTACCACTCAGCCACCTCTCACGGATCGCCCCCCCCCCCTCCATCCACCTACCCACCCACCACCTACCCTCTTACCATCAACCCTCTCTCTTCCCCACCCCAATTCCTTAGCTCTTACGCACGCCCTCTTCCACTCTCTCTCTCTCTCTCTCTCTCTCTCTCTCTCTCTCTCTCTCTCTCTCTCTCTCTCTCTCTCTCTGTTTGCTTCTATCTATCCCTTTTTGTCTGTTATCAGCGTTTCTGTCTGCTTCTGTCTGTCCCTTTTTGTCTGTGTGTTCATCTGTTCTCTGCGTCTGTCTTGTCTGTCTGTCTTGCTACCTTCCTCCCTATCAAAAACCCCTGTCGAAAATCCCCCTCATTTCCCTTTCTTCCTTCCACAGTCAACTACCCATATCCTCCTCTGACATATTTATTTCCTTTATTTCTACCCAATCCAACCCTACAAGTTCACCTCAGCTTTCATATTTCCTTTTCTCACATCCCCTCAATTCTCTCAGCCATTTCACCCACCTTGACTGCAGCACCCTACCATGATACAAACTCTCTTCCTAACCCATACCACTCTCTTATCCCCAATGTAGTCTTCTTCTAGATAGTCCCTGCTGCATTAGCCCTGTTTTGGTCATGTTGTCAGCCCTCTCTCACTCACTCATTCACTCACTCCTTCTCCTAGCTATCACTTTCATTCCACCCCCCTCAGTAATTTCCTTGACATACCAGTTTCTTGCCTTCCTTCCTTCCTTCACTTCCTCTTATCTGTATACATCCAGCAATTTTCTTTCCTTCATTTATATATCTCTAGTTCCCCTTCCTATACTTGCCTTTCCACCTCCATCCTTAATTCCCTCTTTCCCACACCTCCACTTCTCCTTCCTTCCATGATATCAGTTCCCTGCCCCTCCCTCCCAAACTCCATCCTACCTCCAACCCTCATCCACACTCATTCTTGCCCCCCACTCTCTCTCTCTCTCTTTCTCTCTCAGCCCCTTTCCCCCTTCCCCCCGTCCCCGCCCCCCCGACACAATCTGCTGAGGCCACGACGCTCCGGGGGCATCAATAGCGACTCCCAGTAATCCCGGAGGAGCTAAAGTCGTTCCCGGGAATGGCTGCCAACACGGATCACTAATATTTACGGTGGCGCAGGAGTCGTGATGGTGGTGGTAGTGGTGGTGGTGGTAGTGATGGTGGTGGTGGTGTTAGTTGTGGTTGTGGTGGTGTTAGTTGTGGTTGTGGTGGTGTTAGTTGTGGTTCTGGTGTTGGTTATGGTGATGGTGGTGGTGTTGAAGGTTGTGGTGATTTTTTTTTTTGTGTGTGTGGTGTAGATGATGGTAAAGGTGTTATGTAGTAATGGTGTATTG
>JAWZYT010006269.1:0-15000 GCA_034508575.1 Petrolisthes manimaculis | reverse complement strand
AACGGCAAGCCATCCTGAAAAAGTATACATTGGGTTAAGGGGATAATACACTTTTTGTATACAAATTGGAGCGCCTTGATTCCTCCAAAGTATGCTCGGAAACAGGACCAGAAGAGCAAAAATAATGGTGTTCTGTTGCTTGGAATAATTTGGAGGATATCAGTTGCTCCAAATTTTTACCAACACCGAATTTCCTCCTTTAAGGGATAATTCATACACTTTTGGTAAATTGGAGCGCCTTGATTCCTCCAAAGTATGCCAGGAAACAGGACCTGATTAACAACAAGGAAAAGAAGAACTGAGGTAATACTTGAGGATGTGGAGAACTGAGGTCATACTTGATGAAAAGGAAAACTGAGGTAATACTTGATGAAAAGGAAAACTGAGGAAATATTTGAGGAAAATTGATTTGATTTGATTGATGGATATTAGGCGCCGCAACATCGAGGTCCTATAGCGCCCGAAAAAGGTGATTAGAGAGGTGTGACAGCAAGCTGGAAGGAAATGAAAAGAAAAGAAGGACAGTTGAATTAAGGGAAGAGGAGAGACGCGGTAATGAAAGAGATGGGATAACATGAAGAAAGATAACGAATAACATAATGTAAGAGAGACGAAGGAAAGTAGGAGGAAGGAAAAGTGGGGATAAGAGAAGGGAGGGAAAGTGGGATGGAAGGAAAGGAAATGGGGATGGAAAGAAGGGAAATGGTGATAGAAGAAGGGAGGGAAAGTGGGTATAAGAATAGGGAGGGAAATGGGATGGAAGGAAAGGAAATGGGGATGGAAAGAAAGAAGGGGATTAGATATTAAGGATGGAAGAGAAAAAGAGAGGGAAGTGAAGATGGAAGGAGGGAGACAAAGAGAAAACGATGAAGGAATGAAAGTAAAAATGGAAAAAAGGAATAGAATGAAGGAGGTAAGTGGGAATCGAAGAAAAGAAAGAAGCGAGAAAAAAATGAGGAAAGCGTGAAAGCAGAGAAGTGGTGAAACAAAATAAGAAGAGGAAGCGAAGGGGAGGAGAGGAGGAATGGGAGGGGGGGGGGGAGGAATGGGAGGGGGGGGGAGGAATGGGAGGGGGGGGTGGAATGGGAGGGGGCTGGGGGGTGAAAACTTGACTAGAGAACTTAACTGCCTAGTCGAAAATTTTTATGATGAGTACGTGCATGTGTGGTTTATAAAGTGTGTGTGTGTGTGTGTGTGTGTGTGTGTGTGTGTGTGTGTGTGTGTGTGTGTGTGTGTGCCAGGACATATGAGTGGAGAGTTACTTATGACCGTCAGGAAATGTAAGTTAAGAGTCTCGCGTGGATGAGTGTGAGAAAGAGAAAGAGAAAGAGAGGAAAAGGAGGAGGAAGAGGAGGAGGAGGAGGAGGAGGAGGAGGAGGAGGAGAAGGAGGAGAAGGAGGAAAAGGAAGAGAGAAGAAAGGAGGAGGAGGACGAGGAAGATAGAGGAAGGAGGAGGTGGAGGAGGATCAGGAGGTAGTGAAGGAGGAGGTGGAGGAGATGAAGGAGGAGGTGGAGGAGATGAAGGAGGAGGTGGAGGAGATGAAGGAGGAGGTGGAGGAGGTGAAGGAGGAGGTGGAGGAGTGATGGCCGATGTAGAAGGAGATACTCTAATGATGTAGTGGTCATGAGTTTGATCTTAATCTTAGGGTCACGCTTCATGCAGCCTCTCTCGTTCTTCTTTATACTGTCCTTCTCTATATACTCCTCAACACTTATTAGGCCTCTATATTCTCCAGCCTCTCTCACTATTCTTTATCCTGAGAGAGAGAAAGACAGAGAGAGATATATAGAGAGAGAAAGTAAGAAAGCGAGACGAGAGACAGACAGAAAAAGAGACAGAAAAAGAGAGACAAAGGCAGAGAAAGAGAGATTCACTGATGGATAGATAAATACATACACATATTAATCAACACTCATATAGGCCTCTTATATTTTTCAGCCTCCCTCACTCTTCTATATACTGTCCTTCCCTACACTTGGAACACTTAGGCCTCTATATTTTCCAGCCTCACTCGATCTTCTATATACTGTTCTTACCTATATACAGATCAAAACATATGAGTTCATAGGTGAATTGGACTGCTCAAAACTTCAACCCCATCTGTATATTTATTAGTACTCGTAACTGTACTTGTTTGATACAGGAGCCACGATTAAATATCCAGTACTAGAAATGGTATAGAAGACGAGAAGGAAAGTTACAGACAGAAGAGGTTTGTCATTAAAGGTTATTTGAATATTGTTAACACGGATAGGATATGACAGTGGTATTTTTGTTTTAATAAAGGAAACAGAATATATTACAACGTGATGCATACAGAAGTTATTGTGTTGTATATAGGCTAACATAATAGTATCAAGTTCCAGTATGCTATTAGTACTTCCTGTTTCCCTTATTATAACTTGATATGTATGTATGTATGCATGTTTACATTTTTAATTAAGCACGCTGCATGCATAAGGCAATGTAAAATTTTATTATTGGAAAAGGATTGGAAGAGAAAAGTTTAGCAGATTAAAAAAAAAAAAAAAATAGCAGTACAGAGTTTACAAACAAGACAATAATTAATAACAGGCATAAATGGTAAGAGTTATTATGAGAAAAGTTACAGAACGAGTTTGGTCTTATGGAAGAATACAAAATAAACATTTACTTATCGAACAGAATTAGCATAAACTATTATTTCTTGAGTATTGGAACCTGTATTGTATCCCTCTCTATTCTTCGTCTTTTTACTATTAGTTTTTTACATCATTATCTTTTCTTTATCTTAAAACATGACCTTCCATTCTATACTTTATTTTGGTGTTTATTCAGGATACAAATTAAGGTCTGTAAAAGTTAAAATAATAGAATAAAATAAAATAAAACAAATAAAATATAATAAAATTAAAATAATAAAACAAAAAGTAAAAAAATAACATAAAGCCCAAGGAAACATCAGATTAGTGTACGAGTTATAATTCACCTATTATTGTCTTAGTCTATCAATCTTTATATCTTTCGCCTCTTTATTATTAACCTTTCCTTTTCCATCAGTTCCTACATACACCTCTCTTCCCATTTCTTCTCCACCCTGCCTATCTCTCCTTCTGCAACCCCTCTTTTCACCTCCTCTTTCCCCCCTCCCCCACCCCTCATATCAACCCCTCCTCCCCCTCATATCCTCTCCTCCCCACCCCTCATACCAACCCCTCCTCCCCCCTTCCCTCTCCATCCCTCTCCCTCCAACCACCAACAAGATTTTCCCACTCTCAATTTTTTTTTTTGTCTTTTTCACCATAAGGATTTTTCGCGTACCGTGACGGCGTCCTTAACTGGAGCCAGGATACAGCCTCTTAGCCGAAGCCTCTCTGCCCGTGAGAGACTCGGGCCATTAAGAGTAAAAAGCACCTACTGAGGTAATATGTGAAGGTGACGCTTATGGTGGGAAGCACTGCACCGGGGAACCAAGGAGAGAGAGAGAGAGAGAGAGAGAGAGAGAGAGAGAGAGAGAGAGAGAGAGAGAGAGAGAAGAGAGAGAGAGAGAGAGAGAGAGAGAGAGAGAGAGAGAGAGAGAGAGAGATTGTTGTTGTTGTTTGGTTTACCAGCAGCGCCCCTATAACTAAAAGAGAGAGAGAAAAAAAAAGAGAGAGAAGGAAAAAAAGGAAGTAGACTACAGAAATGAGATTATAGGATTTTGTGGTACGAGTTTAGAGGTACGAGTGGCGGATGTATAGACGGATGTATAGACGGATGTATAGACGGATGTATAGACGGATGCATAGACGGATGTATAGACGGATGTATAGAATTTCTCATACATAAATATAAAACTATATATACCGTAGCTGTTATTATTTATAGTATGAATTAGTATAGGGTTGGTGGTCTGTTATTTATAAGAGTTTACATAGAGGCATTCAGATAGAGGATGGAGGATTCACTTGCTCCAGATTTACCAACACAACACAACATTTCTCTTAAGGTTTATATATATATATTTAGAGGATAGCAAAAGTGGCAACACAACGTCACTTTATTATATATATTTTTATTATATATATTTTTTCTAGTCACTTGATTATTCTCACCAGGAGAGAGTAGAGGGTAGTGGGGGGAGGGGGGCGGTGAAGGGAGGGGAGTGGGGGAAGGTGAAGGGAGTGGGGGAAGGTGAAGGGAGTGGGGGGAGGTGAAGGGAGTAGGGGGAGGGAGGGAAGTGGGGGGGGAAGGGAGGGGAGTGGGGGTGAAGGGAGGGGAGTGGGGGAGGTGAAGGGAAGGGAGTGGGGGGAAGGGAGGGAGAGGAATGGGGGAGGTGAAGGGAGGGGAGTGGGGGAGGTGAAGGGAGGGGAGTAAGGGGAGGGGAGGAGTAGGGGGGGACCGAACTTTTTTACCCCCAACTGTTCAAGAGTTTATGATGACCAGGTGTGACAGGGTCCGGGAGAGAGAGAGAGAGAGAGAGAGAGAGAGAGAGAGAGAGAGAGAGTTTATAATGCAGTACTCAATGAAAACTTGTAACGTGTGTGTGTGTGTGTGTGTATGTGTGTGTGTGTGTGTGTGTGTGTGTGTGTGTGTGTATGTGTATGTGTATGTGTATGTGTGTGTGTGTGTGTGTGTGTCATCTTTCTATAGATACTCTTAATTATCGATGATTATTTCCGTATATACTTCCTTAGCTCATAAAAATTCTCTCTCTCTCTCTCTCTCTCTCTCTCTTCTCTCTCTCTCTCTCTCTTTCACAAACACATAGTCTCTCTTCCTTTCACAAACACAGTCTCTCTCTTTCTCTTTCACAAACAGTCTCTTTCTCTTTCTCTCTCTCTCTCTCTTTCTCTCTCTAATTTATACCTCCAACTCTCACTTTTCCCTCCCTCCTCCTCCTCCCCTTCTTCATCATTTATTCACCTTCCTTTGTATCTCTTTCCTCTCCCCTCATAAACTTCTCTCCCTCCCCCTTTCTCCCATTTATTCCCCATTTCTCCTCTTCCTCCTCCTCTCTATTTCTCATTCTCCTTCCTTCCATGGTCCTTTATCAATTCCTTGTTCTATCACCATTCTCTCACTCCTTTCACTCACTCACTCACTCTCTCACTCCTTTCACTCACTCTCTCTCTCTCTCTCTACGTATTCACTAAATTACCCAACACACACACACACACACACACACACACACATACATACACACACACACACACATACACACACACACACACACACACATACACACACACACACACACACGCCTCCTTCACTACACCGTCATTTTATTCCCTTATTTACATTCAGTTCCAAAATTTTGCCTGCCAGTTAAGTCAAGCGTCGAACCCGGCCGGGGCTTTACAAAATCTGCAGTGTGGCCTCTTTTCCTGCCTCCACCCCTCTCAATCCCTCTCTCCCTCCCTCTCAATATTCTTCTCCCTATCCTTCCTCCTCCCCCTCTTCACTCTCTATCCTATCCCCCCAGTATTCTTCTTCTATCTTTCCTCCTCCCCCTCTTCACTCTCTATCCTATCCTCCCTGTATTCTTCTCCTATCCCACCTCCTCCCCTTCATCCCTCACTATCCCTCCCTTCCTTCCTTGTCTCCTAGTCTTCTTCTATTATATTCATTCACCACGTTTTTCTTCTCTCGTCGTCGGGTAGTTTGTTTCTTTTTAACTTTCTTTTCGTTCTTTTCTGTCGCTCTTCTACTCTTTCATTTTCTTTCCTTCTCATCATTCTTAACTTCCACCACAAGCTCCTTCTCTCTCAGTTATATACAGTATGCAACAAAATAGCCAACAAATTACTGTAAATACTCTCTCTCTCTCTCTCTCTCTCTCTCTCTCTCTCTCTCTCTCTCTCTCTCTCTCTCTCTCTCTCTCTCTCTCTCTCTACATGTATTCCATAACTATTTTAATATTATTTTATATTTACTCTTTTAAAAACATTAAGTTTAAATATTATTTTATATTTACTCTCTTTTAACAACATTCAATTTTAATGATATTTTTTATTAATTTTACTCTTTTAAAAACATTCAGTTTTAAAGATATTTTTTATTTACTCTCTTTTAACAACATTCAGTTTTAATGATATTTTTATTTACTCTCTTTTAACTTTTTTTTTATATAACTACTGTAATTTTATATTTATTGTAATTTTATGTACCACTGTAATATCATATTCACTCATAGCAAACCTAATTTACTTTTCTATGTTATTTAATTTTTATAATGTTTGACGAGTAGACGACTGTCTACCATAATATCCACTACCCTGTGGAAAAATAAATGAATTTGAATTTGAATTTGAATGAACTCTCTCTCTCTCTCTCTCTCTCTCTCTCTCACACACACACACACACACACACACAGCTAGTTGGTCAGCCAGACAAACTGTCAGCTGTAAACATGACTGCCAAATAGCAAGATAAACAGGGAGGTATAAACAGGCACCCAGTCACTAAAATAGCCAAATAAACAGCCAACTAGCCAGACAGCCAAATAGCCAACAAGCAAGCCCTGCAGTCAGTCAGCCATGCAGCCTGCCCGCGTCACGCCTCCCCTGCCAGGAGAGGAGAGAAGTGGGGTGGGGGGGAGGGGAGGGAAGGAGGGAGGAGAGAAGGGGAGGGGAGGGAAGGAGGGAGGAGAGAAGGGGACTGGAGAGGAGAGGAGAGGAGAGGAGGGGAGAAATGTATGCATGGTTGGAGGTCTCACCTGTACTTTCACCATAGTTAAGAGGCGGGCAAATATTGTCCTTCCATACTATTAACGCCGGTACAGTCACGCACCAGGCCAGGCCCCACGTCAGGTATCCGGGGTTCCTGGCCCTCCCACAACCCATCACTCTTCACAAAGTCTCTTACTGTACGGGGAGCTGCATCTTGGCATCTCCTGTATGGACTATTCCTCCCACAACCCATCACTCTTCACAAAGTCTCTTACTGTACGGGGAGCTGCATCTTCGCATCTCCTGTATAGACTATTCCCAAGTTTCTCACGATACGAGGTCAGGAATAGTTTTTCATCCGATGCTCGCATTTATTTATGGTAAAGTCTCACGTGTTCAATTGAAAATGGTAATATATTAATGATTTATCGGTAACCACAGTTCTACAACAACAATAATTAAGTAAACACGATAAGAAACACAAAGATATAAAAAGATGAGTCTGAGGGTTGTGTAAATGATCAGCCCAACTCATGATGCCCAGAAATAAACAAAAAGATATTTATTAACTACCCATCGTCTGAAGTGTCAAGGTTTCACACGAGAATTTCACCAATTATTTCATTTTATTATTATCGAAAGCTAATGATAAAGAAAGGAAAGATAATGATAAAGAAAGGAAAGATAATAATAAAGAAAGGAAATATAATAATAAAGAAAGGAAAGATAATAATAAAGAAAGGAAAAATAATAATAAAAAAAGTAAAGATGCAATGCGAGAGTCCTTGAAATAATAATAATAATAATAATAATAATAATAATAAAAATAATAAAAATAAATAAATAATAATAAAAATAAATAACAATAATAATAATAATAATAATGGATCCGGCTACATCTTCAAAAAGCAGATGGACTTGTCATAGAGATAAGAATATATAAATAGAGGTGGGAAAAGGTAAAAAGGAAGTGAGATAGCAAAGGGTAAGCATGAACGTCCAGATAAGAGAGAGAGAGAGAGAGAGAGAGAGAGAGAGAGAGAGAGAGGGATGGGGATGGGAAAAGTGGCTGGATTGGGTGGGGGTTGTGGGCTAGAGAGAGTGAAGGAGTTGGGAGGGATGGGTGAGGGACGGCAAGCCAGAGAGCGACTTAGGAAGAAAGCAAGATAGAGAGAAAGAGAGAGAGAGAGAGAGACGGGGAAGGAGAAAGAGAGTGAACGAGAGAGGGAGGGGAGGAGAGAAGGGGAAGTGTAAGGTGAGGGGGAAGGGATAGGAGGGTTGGTTGGTGGGTTGAGTGAGTGAGTGAGGGAGAGAGAGTGGGTGGGAGGGTGTGGGCGGAGCATGGCACAGAGTGGGCGGGACCTCTGGCAGGTGAGGGAGGGACCAGGGCAGGAGCGTGCATTGCTTACTCAACGGGGGGCGGAGTCACACGCTGAAAAGGGCGTTGCCTCTCCTACTTTTTTCTTTGCACCAGCGAGCCAGAGAAGGCTTGGGTATGACTTCCTGGAATATATAATGTGAGAGGGAGTGGGAGGGAGTGGTGGGGGAGTGGGAAGCAAGCAGGCAGGCAGGCAGGCGCGTGAGAGGAAGGCCGCGGGGTGATGGTGGTGGTGGGGAGTGGTGGTGAACGGGGGGAGGGGAGGGATAGAGAGGCGAGTTGCGAATGAGAAAGTGGGTCTTGCGTCGGCTTCATGGAGGGGGAGGAGGGGGGCCGAGACTGGAGGGGTCAGAGGGAAGGGGGGAAAGGAAAAAGAGAAGGTCGTGGGAAGGAGGGAGGGGACAGGGACGCCAAAAGGGGGAGTGGAAACGACCGTGGGAGGCAAGGCGCACAGGGAGTGGGTTGGTGGGTGGGTGAAGGGGGAGTTTTGGTGGGAGGGGAAGGACGAGGCGAAGGAAGATGGGGGTTGTTGCAGCGAGGGGAGAGCGGACGGTAGGAGACGCCTTAAGAAGAGGAGGAGGAGGAGGAGGAGGTGGTGGGGGAAGAGGAGGTGGTGGAGTAGGAAGAAGAGGAGGTGGGGAAGAGGAGGAGGTGGTGGGGGAAGAGGATAGAAAGGAAGAGGGGGAGTAGGAGAGGAAATACACAAAGAAAATTATGAATATGAAGAAACAAGGTTAATAAATAAGAAGGATATGAATGAGAATGGATTATAAAGAGGAAAATGAAGAGGAGGAAGAGGAGGAGGAAAAGGAAGAAGAGAGGAGGAGAAGTAAAAAGTGGATGACGGGAAAAAGAGAAATATGATAAGAACAAAGAGGAAAAGAAAGGGAGGAGAGAGAATAGAGGGGAATGGAAGGATGAAAGAGAATAGAGGGGAATGGAAGGATGAAAGAGAAGAGGAAGTGAAGGAAGTGGAAGAGGAATGAATGTATAAAAAAGAGAGTAAGTTAAACAGATAGAATGACAAGAGGAAAGGGAAGAAAAAGAGGAGGAAAAGGAAAAAGTGGAGTAGGAGAAACAGAGAATGGAGGAAAAAAGCATGAGAAGGAAAAAGGAGTAAAAGACAGAAAAGTAGGAGAAGGAAAGGAAAAAAGAAGTATAGGAGAAGGAAAGGAAAAAAGAAGTATAGGAGAAGGAAAGGAAAAAAGAAGTATAGGAGAAGGAAAGGAAAAAAAAGTATGAGAAGGAAAGGAAAAAAGAAGTAGGAGAAGGAAAAAGAAGTAGGAGAAGGAAAAAAAAGTAGGAGAAGGAAAAAAAAAGTAGGAGAAGGAAAAAAAAGTAGGAGAAGGAGCAAAAGGTGGATGAGGAAGGAGGGAAAAGAAGTAGGAGAAGGAGCAAAAGGTGGATGAGGAAGGATGGAAAAGAGGGGAGCGGAGGGATTACGTCAGGAGAGGCATGAAGAGCAAAGTTTACAGCAGTGGGTTGGCCAGGGAACAGAGGAGGTTGTTGGAGTACCACTACTACCACTACTACTACCACTATCACCACTACTACTACTATCACTACCACTACCACTACTACTACTACCACTACTACTACCACCACCACTACCACCACGAAGGGAGCTGGCCAGTGACTCCCTCTATCCATCCATCCCTTCCTCTCTCTAGCTCTCCTTCACGTCCTTCCGCCCTTCCTTCCTTCCTTCCTTCCGTTCTTTCTGCCTCTCACCCTATCCATTCCTCTCTCCTTGCCCTTCTCTCTCTCTCTGCCTTTTCCTACCATTCGGACACACTACCTTCTGTCCTTCCTTGCTCACTCTTTCCTTTATTTATTTTCGGAGGAGGAGGAGGAGCAAGGAGAGAAGTAGGAAAAGTAGGGAGGGGCTGAACAAAGACACGGCAGTATAGAGGAAAGAAGAGATGAAGACAATGTAGAATCATGAAGTAAGAAGACGATGAGAGGACAAATGCAAACCCAAATTGAAAAAATAAATAAAATGTATAAAAGATAAACAGACAGATAAAAAGTATGTAAATAAAAAAATAACAAAAACAAACAAAAATGATTGGAGGAGGAGGAGTAGGAAAACCGAGAGAAGAAAGAAATGAAGGAGAGAAAAATGAAAAAAAAAAATGTGAAGGATGAGGAAAGCAAAGAGGAGAAAGAAACGAAGGAGAGGAAAATGGTGGCCAAGGCAGAGAGAGCTAGGCAGGAAGTGTAAGGAGGAGGGAGGGAATGGATCAGGCAGACATACAAGCAGACATACAGGCAGGCAGGTGGAGGTAGAAGTTAAAGGGAGAAAGACCAGAACGAATACAGGAATGGAAATGGAAAGAAAAAGCAGGTTGAACGAAAGGATACATAAACAATGATGATAAAAGAGAATAAGAAGGAACGTTGGAAAGAGAAGATAAAATTAAGATGTTGCATGAGTAAAATATAAGCGATAATGTTTAATTAAGGAAAGGCTGCCGATTCCACCAAACAATACCAGGAAACAAAGACGACCATTATAATACTAAATAGATAATCTGTTTCATTACAGAGTTTGGAGGAATCAATAGCCGTTTATTTCACCACACGAGACTACTACCCCCGTCACTGTCAAGCTGTCAAATGTCTATATTAGTCCCCGTTTCCGAATGTGTGTAGAAAATATGGTCCCCAACGGTACAGTCGACAGCAAAACTCCTGTCGCATCACTTGCTTCACCGAGGCACGAACTGTTCATAGACTCGAGATTATTAGGTGTAGAAAACATGCGTATTTCTTGAGTCCATAAACACTGTGCGTCTCGGTGAAGCAGGTGAGGCGAAAGGACTTATGCCACTGACTGTACCTCTGTCTGAGACCGTGTTCACAAAAGTAAAATTCACTCTTAACTTAAAATCTTATTCGTAAGCATTCATTCATTCATTCATGGCGAGGACTCTAGTACCAGACACTGCTTCGTAAACATAACAACAGCTCATACAAATAGAATAACAAATCCATTCATTGCTTCGAAAACATAACAACAGCTCATACAAATAGAATAACAAAACCATTCATTGCTTCGAAAACATAACAACAGCTCATACAAATAGAATAACAAAACCATTCACTGCTTCGAAATGAACCTTAAACAAACACGATAGTGAGGTCAATATTGCAAACAAACGAACAAGTCCAGACTCTAAGATGTTTTGTGAATACCGTCCGAGGCTCAGAGCTTGTATAGTCTATGCTGATGAGCGTTGATTTATGCCTTGTGGTGACAGGTTGTACAGCTCACCTCGGGGGCATGTGGTGAAGCAGGAATTTTACGAGTGAGTTAATCATCTGTGGTTGGATTGGATTGGAGGAGTTATTGATTCCTTCACACTATATGGTACAAAACAGACTACCTCAGTAAATGAACATAGAGGTATTGTTTTGTAGCCTATAGTTTGGAGGAAGCAGTAGCACTCCAAATTTACCAACACTTTACTGTCTACTTAAGGGACAATTTATGACGCTAAAATGAGTCTATTTATCTTCATACATGTACCGTATATAGGTAAATAAAGCCGTATATAACACTATAGTGATTCACGATCTTGTCTTATGGTGACAGGTGAGTGAGATATACAGTATATTATTAGTACATTGAAGACTATAAACATTTCACACTGACTCTCATATTGACTTTAAGGGATAATACATTTGGTACATTGGAGAGCACTGATTCCTCCAAAGTATGCCAAAAAACAGGATCAGCAGGTTAAGTGGAGTAACCTATTATGGGAAATCAGAAGGTTACTGACTCCTTCAAACTGTGCCTGGAAACAGAACCCCTCCATATGAAATTATACAGGGGATGTGTTTTATAACCGAGTTTGGAGGCCAACATTGCCTCCAAATTGACCACAAAAGGTTACTTCCCTTAACAGAAGTAATGGTGACATGTTGCTTGGAATAGTTTGGAGGAATCAGTTGCTCCAGATTTACCAACACTGTACAAACACCATTAATTAACACCTCTAGAGTGGATTGTAATTCATCGGACGATTGTGCAATATTGTTTGGATGGAAGATGGTGTTGATTTTTTATTTGGGGGGGAGGGGGAGTGGGGGGGGGAATGCGTGAGGGTAGTGAAGCCATTAGCGTTTAAGTGGCGTGGACAAGGGAGCTAAATTCGACGATTCTCTGGATACTTGTTGACTAAGTGTTAGCACCCAGTTCAGCCGAGCATGTAGTGATCGCGTGCAGCCAGATCTTGGATAGTCTCGCCCCAGTGTGTGTGTGTGTGTGTAGGTGTGTGTGTGTAGGTGTGTGTGTGTAGGTGTGTGTGTGTAGGTTTGTGTGTGTAGGTGTGTGTGTGCAGTAGTTATAAAAAAATTGCGTGCATGTACTGTACAATACATAACCAGCTAGTGGCAATGAGGAGCTCTGTTAGGGGGAGCTGTGTTGGGGGGACACACATGACGCCTCCACCCAAGAAAGTATAATCGTGATCGTGTATAATATTGGAGACTTCTGATTCCTCCAGACCATGCCACGAAACAAGCTCCTTCCCTATGGGTGGTGTTTCGTGGCAATATTTGAAGGACTCATTTTTCTCCAACTATTAGACTACATCACAGGGTCCTTAAGGGGGAAGTACAGTGTTGGCAAATCTGGAGAAAATGATTCCTCCAAAATATTCCAAGCAACAGAACACCATTATATTTGTCCACCTGATTCTGTTTCCTGGCATATATACTTTGGAGGAATCAAGGCACTCCAATCTACCAAAAGTATACCATCACCTTAACACAACATCCCCTTCAGATACTAACCCCCTTCCTCTCCCACCCACCAACTCAAACCAAATCTTTCTACTAGACACAACACGACCCCCTTCCCTTCTCTCTGCTTCTCTACCCACCTCATCTTCAGACTCAACACGACCCCCAGACCCGCCCCCTTCCCATGTTACTCCACCCACTTCCCCTCCCTCCCACCCACTCTCCAACTTACCTCCAGATATAACACGCCCCCCCCCTTTCTCTGCTCCTCCACCTCCCCCCTTCTCTGCTCCTCCACCTCCCCCCTTCTCTGCTCCTCCACCTCCCCCTTTCTCTGCTCCCCCCCCACCCCCCACCCCCCACCCCCCTTCCCCTTCAGTCGCCTCATCGGGAACAACTGTCGAACGCACTAATAACCGGGGACATGAACGGGTAATCGGCTGTAACTATACGCAACCGGACGTGACCAACGAGTACCGGACGCGAGATGGGACACCTGCACACCGGATACAATAACCGGATCATCGGGGAAAGTGACAGTCGCTGTGAGAACGGAACCAACTCTTGGAAAAATAATGGCAACTATATGGGATAACTAGTGTTGTGGTGTGAGTTGAGGGATACCGATTCCACCAAACTATACTATATACACAACAAATGTCCTTCCCGTATACTGAGGTAATCTGTTTCCTGGTACAGTTTGGAGGCGTCACTAGCCCTCACTGTAACCACATGACAACAATGGTATACAAACATGCACCTAACCTTATTACCCTCCCACTGGAAGTTGAAAAGTATTGTGTGTGTGTTGTCTATTTTTTCCCTCTTTTAACACATAGCAATCGCTTCGTCATTTAATTGCCAATCTCTTCTTAATTCTACTACTACTATTTTGATTCATTACCTCACATGGATTATATATACTAAAATTTACACAGTATTCAATTCACATGTTGCTTTCAATCGCAAATCAAGTGCAAAATTTGAAAATCACTTTAAGTTTCATCGTTCCTGTAAAGCCCGACCCTTAAAGCCAAGAAACTGACGATTCGAATAATACGAGGTAAAGGTGTGGAATGAGATATATAGGTGGTCACAGTGTATATAATCCTGGTCAATATATATATAACTCAGAGGCGGCCAGTGGTATTAAGGGACCCTGTGATGTAGTAAGAAAATTGGAGATAAACGACTCCTTGAAACATTGCTACGAAACACCACCCGTAAGAGCTAGGAGCGAGGGTATACGCAAGGCAAGGACAGGGGGAGTGAGTCGTGTAAGAGTGAGTGTAAGAAGAGCGAGTTGTGTAAGGGGAGCGAGTCGTGTAAGAGTGAGTGTAAGAAGAGCGAGTCGTGTAAGGGAGAGAGTCGTGTAAGAGTGAGTGTAAGAAGAGCGAGTCGTGTAAGAGTGAGTGTAAGAAGAGCGAGTCGTGTAAGAGTGAGTGTAAGAAGAGCGAGTGGTGTAAGGGGAGCGAGTGGTGTAAGAGTGTAAGAGGAGCGAGGGTATACACAAGAGAGAGAGAGAGAGAGAGAGAGAGAGAGAGAGAGAGAGAGAGAGAGAGAGAGAGAGAGAGAGAGAGAGAGAGAGAGAGAGAGAGAGAGAGAGAGAGAGAGAGAGAGAGAGAGAGAGAGAGAGAGGGCCATAAAGGAGGTGTAAAAGTGTTAGTCGAGTTAATGATATTGCTGGTTATTATGGCGGTGCTGACGATAACGATAATGAACACAATAACAGTAACACCAACACCCACTTTATCATAATATTACTCATTAGAAAAGGAGGGTAAAGTTAATCATCACCACCATAAAAAGTATTAAACACCAATTATTTTACAGAACACAGGGAAATATTCTGATCATGTAAGACTTTGGCTTTGTCGTAGTAAAATAAAATATCGATGTATGTACGAGTTAGTATAAATTAAACACACCTAAAAATAGATATCAATAACATAATCAATAAAAACAACAACAACAAAAGTACGTAAAGTCAACACCTTCCAATGAGATGGCTTCGAAAAATGATCCGAAACTATAGCTGTTGGTGTGTGCAATTTTGGTTCATAAAATTAACTCAAATAGCTCGCTTTTATTCACCAGGTTGCAGTACATTAGACCAGGACTTTACAAAGGCATAATAATTATCAGTGGTTACAGATTAATTTTTCCGCTATTGTCTCTGATCTTTGTTTACTTTTTTTAGCTTCCCTCTTCCATCAACAACATCATCATCTCCACCACAC
>JAWZYT010006268.1:17500-45477 GCA_034508575.1 Petrolisthes manimaculis | reverse complement strand
CTGCCCCAAAAAATAATAATGATAAAAAAAAAAATGAAGTTTCCTCGTGAATCTTCCATTATCTCTCTCTCATTTTTCATGCCCAGTTTTTCTCAGGGGGTTGCCAAAATCTGATTGATAACCTGAAAAATCACTCCTGGTCCACGCCATTATTCAAGCCAAGCAAACCAGCCATATTGGGAATTTGGTCTCCATCTGTATTACCTTATTATATTGTGTCCATTTAATTAAGGGGGTGCGGGAGTAGGGGACAGGCTTGGAGGGGACAGGCTTGGAGGGGGTAGAAAGAGCCTGTCCCCTATTCCCGCAGCCCCCCAGTCCCTCCCCCAAAGCCTATCCCCCTACTCCTGCACCTCCCCCTCCAAGCCTATTCCCATACCCCGTTAAGGGTACCCTGTGTTGTGGTCAGAAAATTGGAGATAAAATGAGTCCTTCAAATATTGCCACGAAACACCACCACCTATATGGAAGGTGGAATCAAAAGCCTTCAATTTTCAAACACGGTCACAGAGTCCTTGATTAAGGGGAGATTCTCTTGTTGGTAAATTGGAAGGCTACTGATTCATCCTAACTCTACCAAAAAACAGACGTCCTCAATGGGTGACAATAGGGGAGCTGGTTTCATGGCATAGTTAATTTGGAGGAATCAAAGACCTTCCACATCACCAGCAAAAGAATCTTCCCTCCTAAGATTTCCTCCTAAGAATCACTCCTAAGAATCTCTATAAAAAGAATCACTATCATGGCTCACCCACTCACCCACTTTTATTCACCCGATGCATGACGTTTGACTTGGACTGTACCGTACGTATGATATTATGATCTTTGAATAAAATATTGCATTGGGTTCACCATAAGGCAACTATTCAACTTGTCCTTCATTCAATTTGTTTCTCATTCATTTACTAATCATTGGTCCACTTTGCCTCGCAGTTTGTTTGAGATCAATGGGACTCTCCATGTAAGAAGTATAATAAAAACATGCACCTAATTAGCATACTCAAATTAACGCTCCTTATGGGACACCAAATGGAAGAGTTCTGAGAAGTCGTGAAATGAGACGAGAACTGCAATAAGCTTCTTATGTGTCGAAATAGGTAAATGGAGAGAGAGAGAGAGAGAGAGAGAGAGAGAGAGAGGAGAGAGAGAGAGAGAGAGAGAGAGAGAGAGAGAGAGAGAGAGAGAGAGAGAGAGAGAGTGGGAGTGAGAAGTGGACAAGGAGGAGGAGGAGGGGAAAAATAAGGAAGAGGGCAGAGGACAGGGAGGAGGGGGGAGAGAAAACGAGAGAAGTGGTATCGGTGTTTTGCAAATCAGAGTGAAAATGGTACAGTGAAGAGGGACGGGGGAGGGATAAGAGGCAGGGGGGAACAGGAGGAGAGAAAGAGAAAGATAGAGAGGGGGACGGGGAGAGAAAAATGCGAGGAGAGGAAGATGAAAAGGGGAATGGTGGAAGAGGGAGAAGGGGAGAGGGAGGAAAGAGGAAAACAGGGGAGGAAAACCGAAGCAAGCACAAGGAAAGAAAAAGGGGAAACATTGAGAGGAAAGGGGGGAGGGCGAAAAGAGAAAGCAGAGAACAGAAAACAAGAGGAGGAGAGAGGGAGGAAACAGAAGGAGAAATAGAAAACAAAAGTAGGAAAGAAGGGGGAGAGGAAGAAGAGAGAGGAGGTGAGAAAATGTTTTAAAGAGTTAATGGCAGGTGACGTGGGACTGCCTTCTTTATTTATTTTTTATTCTCTTTTCTCTCTTCTCTTTATATATCTTTCTGTGTCTTGCGTTCTGTTATCCATCCGTCTACACGTTACACTATCTATATGTCTGTCTGTCTGCCTGTTTGTATTTTTTCTTTGATCTAAGTCCCATTTTCTTTCACCTACGCCTGCCTGCTTGCCTGCCTCTCTCTCTCTCTCTCTCTCTCTCTCTCTCTCTCTCTCTCACACACACACACACACACACACACGGTTTATGCTGAGTGCCCTTACTAGGTTTAATGGTGTTTTGCAACGGCCAAGAATAGAAACGTGAGAGAGATAGAGAGAGAGATAGATAGAGAGAGAGATAGAAAGATAGAGAGATAGATAGATAGATAGAGAGAGAGATAGATAGAGATATAGATAGATAGAGAGAGAGAGAGAGAGAGAGAGAGAGAGAGAGAGAGAGAGAGAGAGAGAGAGAGAGAGAGAGCGAGAGAGAGAGAGAGAGAGATAGATAGATAGATAGATAGATAGATAGATAGATAGATAGATAGATAGATAGATAGATAGATAGATAGATAGATAGATAGATAGATAGATAGATAGATAGATAGATAGATAGATAGATATAATAATATAATAATATAATAATAATAATAATAATAATAATAATAATAATAATAATAATAATAATAATATTAATAATAATAATAATAATAATAATAATAATAACAGGTTTGGTGGGATAAGCCATTCACTAATCCGAAATCTACTGTGAAGTAAAGAGCTACTTATTACAGACTACAACTGTACAGGGGGTGCTGATGGTGTAACGGTTAGCACACTCTCTCAGCATACGAGAGACCTCGGGTTCAAGTCCTGGTTCAGTAAAATTGTTGGACAACTTTCCCAACCTCCTACGTCCCTGTTCACCCAGCAGTAAATAGGTACCCGGCTGTATAAACAAGGATAGCAACCTTGTAGACTGAGGGAAGGTGTGTTGATGTAAGACTACCCATGCAGGACACTTCTCAACTACCCAGCAACACACTGGTAAGGGCTGGTTCTATCCAGAAATGAGGAATCTGGCATCCTCTACCACACCTGGCCTGTTCTATCAGTCTCTCTTACTATTCTTCATTCCTTCTGGGTAGCCAACGAGATCGCCTCATTGTGTGACATAACAAGGAAGACTACAGACGGTGGGTTGTTGGCTCAGGGGTACTTGCCCATGAGCCAGCAGTCCCCACGTCTGTTGCCTTCGAAGAAACAGATCTCACTATCACCCTGACTCCTATTAGGGGGTTTGAACATCTGCTCGGCTTCGGTCAACCAGATTCGGGACTGCTCGGCCAGACAGTCTGTGAAATTACAACAACAACAACAACAACAACTGTACATCACCACTACGAGATGAGTAGGCTAGAAGGTTACCACGGCAACCAGCTCTCTCTCTCTCTCTCTCTCTCTCTCTCTCTCTCTCTCTCTCTCACACACGTGGCAGGCCAACAGCGTCATATATAATGCAGCACGGGTGTATCATGTAACCCTGGCATTATTTTTCAATAGACCTTTGCATATATACATCCAGTATGTATATATATATACATTGGATATCTTTCATTATTTTTATGAAGCCTAGGATCATCTTTTATTCTGTCACCATTTTTCTCCTGATAGCAAATGAAAGACAAACGTAATATGAATGTTGCGTACACTCCAATAAGGCTGGTGTGAATCTGTGCACGTAACCACACTTACTGTATATATACATCTGGGCTTTGAGAGGATACGGTATTCATTCAAAGGGCGCACAACTATTTACAAAAAAAGCTACATATCCGATTACCTGCCTGCCTGCCTGTCTACCTGCCTGTTCGTCTTTTTGTTTGTTTGTCTCTCGGTCTGTCTCTTCACCTACCTGTCTACTTGGCCACATGCTTGCCTGTTTGTTTATCTTTCTGCCTGTCTGTCTGCCTCTTCACCTACCTACCTGCCTGCCCACATGCCTGTATACCTCCTCACCTGTATGTCTGCCTCCTATTTGCCTACCTACCTGTTCTCTCTACCCCATCTACTATTCTGCTTGGCCACATGTTTGCCTGTCTGTCTATCTGTCTGCCTGCCTCCTCACCTACCTGCCTGCTTACCCACTTGCCCGTCTGCCTGCTCACCTGTGTACTGTACCTGCCTACCTACCTGTTCTCTCTACCCCATTTACTATTCCATATATACTCGGTTCACCTATAGAGAGGGTGTAGTATGAAAAAAATGTGTTTGATCTGACAGAGTTTTCAGTGCATACCCAACTCACCTTAACTATGACTGAACCAATTATTTTATCACCATTACTCTTGTCAAATACAGTATAAATAAAACATATACTGCACTATCAAACACACATCTACTACACTAACAACACTATCAAAGAGACACCTAACACATTATAATAGTAATAAGTATATAAGGGTTGTATAATATATATCCATGCATTGCCTGCAGACACACACACACACACAAAACATAGACACAAAACGCACATACACACACAGAAAACGAACACACTTACACACACAAAACAAAGGCACAAAACACACACACACAAAACACACACAAAGAACACACATACAAAACAAATACACATACACACACAATACACGGGCACAAAACACACACACACACACACACACACACACACACACATTTAAGGGTGAATAAAGTTAGGATGGAAAGGAGAGATTTGTTTTTCATTTTTTCACCAATTTCCAAATCACACATTATCTTGCCTCCGCTTCCATCAATTAGTCCGGCAGAGAGCGAGCAAGAGAGATAATCCTAATTAATATTCAAATGCAAAACTTTATCTTTTTTTTTTTTTTTTTTTTTTTTTTGAAGCCCTTCTCGCGTATAAAAAGTTGAATTTTTCTGCTCCTCTCTCGAACTCTGTCACCTTCCTTCCCAACGAACGGGATGATGACGACTAGGGAAATACGATATGTGATGATATATTGCTTTGTGACTTCCATTTAGGGGCAGTTTTTTTTTTTTTCAGATGATGGCTCGAGTGTAGCTGATTTCCGATAGATTTTAGTGTGCGAGCGTTTTTTTTTTTTTTTTGCGTGTGTATATGTGTGTGTGTTTGATTTTTTTTTTTTTTTTGTAATTAGTGTCCGGATGAGAACATATCGAGTCATTTTTCCAGCTACAAATCAGATCATAAAATGTTTGGTCCCTTTGTACAGCAAAATGTTATGATCTTCAATTGCAACCCACGAAATTGAAAAAAAATATATTAACAAGTGCAATGGATGTTTTCTTAAGTGAAGGGAATAATACGCCTTTGGTAAATCTGGAGCAACTACTTCCTCCAAACTATGCCAAACAACAGGCCATTATTATTTGTGTTAAGGGGGAAGTATTGTTTTGGTAATTCTGGAACAACTTTTTCCTCCAAACTATTCCAAGCAATAGAATACTATTAATTTTGCTCTTCTGATCCTGTTTCCTAGCATACTTTGGAGGAATCATGACACTCCAATGTACTAAAAAAGAATTACCAACTTCAGCTGGTCCTGTTTCCTGGCATACTTTGGAGGAATGAAGGAGTTCCAATGTACCAAAAGTGAAATACTTATTCTTTTATTGGTGATGTATAGAAGGCTGCTGATTCATCCAAACTATGCCAATAAACAGAAGACCTCATTGATACTAACACGGGCTCTGTTTCCTGTTATAGTTTAGAGGATTCTGTAGCCTTCCAGATGGACCATAAGAGAGTGTTCCCTTGGCATCCTTGTGTACGATTAGCCCACACACTGCATTGTCTAAAGATTTACCATACACACACACACTTACAAACAAGCATACACACTCGCACAAGTACTCGCAGGCAAGCACATATACACACACAACCAACACACGCATGCAAGCAAATACACACACACAACCAACACACACACGCAAGCATACACACTCGCACAAGTACTCACGGGCAAGCACACACACACACAAGCACATATACAGTACATATATCAACCACCATCCGACGACACACACACACACACACACACACACACACACACACACACGACTCCAAACAACCACAGTCCAGAACACATATATTCCAATACACGTGAGTCCACCTTTCTTTCTTTTTTGTTGGTTACTGATGACTGACGTTTTTCTTTGGGTAGTCAATCACTGCTGGAGCCCGTGACGTCCTGTAAAGAGGGACTGACAGATTTTGCCCACAGACTGACACAGAGAAAACACCGTCAAGCAACATAAACCAACACCAACAAATACCATTACCCCCACCATCACCCTCACTTCCACCAACATCAACACCATCATCAATTAACTGAAACCACCAACACCATTACGAACACCATCACCAACATCAACACCGTCAATCAACACCAACACCATCACAAACACCATCACCATCACTACCTCCAACATCAACACCACCACCATCACCATCACTACCTCCAACATCAAAACCGTTAAGCAACAGAAACCACCAACACCATCACCACCATCAACACCATCATTTTACTACCCCTTCCAACGAGGGGTGGGGGGGGGGGAGGCAGCAAATTAGAACCCCCTGAGTAATAAGGAAATTAAACCCATCATCATAAAAGCCATTATATCTACCAGTAAGATAAAAAAATAAATAGGCCTGTATAACAAACAAAACAAAAAAGCAAAGCACAGACGGAAGGGTAATGAAATAGTGTCGGGAAATGTCCTCCTTATATTAAACTTTATGGGAGCCTCTCTGAAGGAAATGGCAGGGATATAAATCTACCAGGAAGCCAAGATGATATACTGTGTACTGTATATATTCGTCTGGAGTGATTTCCCAGAGTCACTCCTCGTTCCCCTCGAAGAAACGAAAAAGTCTACGTCGGTTTCTCAGTGGCTCTTGGTAACACTGATGCCGTGTTATTTGTGGATCTTGGTAACATTATCGTCGGTTTGTTATCAGGGGCTCTTGGTAACACTGATGTCAGTTTGTTATCAGCCGCTTATGGTAGCACTGACGTCACGAGTTAATGGAAATCGGATTGTAGATAATTAAAATGGTCAGTACTCATGCTACGTATTAAGGGACCTTGTGTTGTAGTCAGAAAATTGGAGGTAAATGAGTCCTTCAAATGTCACCATGAAACACCAACTGTATGGAAGGAGCTTGTTTCGTGGCATAGACGGGAGGAATCAGAAGCCATCAAGTCTCGTACACGATCATAAGGTCCTTAAATACACAGGCGATCAATGTGTCTTTCCAGCTTGTAATTTTGCTATCAATAACTTTTTAGCCAGCATAACAAATCAACTGTATTTCTGACATTAATCATTTTTTATCCAATTTTCCAAAAACATTATAATTATTTACTCTAGTAACTCTGCCACCAATTATTATACGTTAACCAAACTTGCTAATTTATTTTATCCATATGTATTCCTGTCATCAAAAAATTGCTCACTCAAGGTAACCTAGTATTCTATTCAACTGTGTCTCTACCCATTACCATTACCCAAACCCAGTATATACCTCATAAAATCCGTCCTACACTCACTCATCCGGCCTCTCTCTGGTTACATTCGGATTCGGAGTGAGTGATTTTGTGGAAAGTTTGGGTGATAGGTGATAATTGGGTGAGAGTTATAGTACCGTATAGTATTGTATATATATATAATAATAATAATAATAATAATACTGTATACTCAGTGATCATTGAAATACGAAAACAATATATATTATTTTACCAACTAAAAGAATATACGAAATAATAACAATAATAATAATAATAATATAAACTCAGATATCATTAAAACACGAAAACAATATATATTATTTTACGAACTTGGACAAGAAATTATATTATATCATATTATATACACTAAATAATAATAATAGTAATAATAATAATAATAATAATAATAATAATAATAATAATAATAATAATAATATATACTGAGTGATAATCAAAACACGAAAACAATATATATAATTTTACGAGCTCAAAAGATTGTGTGATATGAATGCCGTGTAGGTTGTCAACGTCGATAAATAATTACACCAATTAAACGCATTTTTGCTGCTAATGCTTTCCAATTGGTCATTTATTTCGATCAACATAAAAATAATGGATGGAACTCTTTTTATTTTCTTCCCTCGACATCATCATCATCATCATCGTCAATACCCCTTTATCATTTTATTTATCTATATCTATTTATTTTTATTTATTCATTAATTTATTTTACTTTATTTTTTTTCTTGGTTTTGACCTACACTGGCGGCATCGAACATTTTTTTTATAAGATCATTGTCAATACTCTTTTTTCATTTTTATTTTTAATTTACTTATTTATTTATTTATATATTTTAATTTTTATTCTTTATTGTTTTTGAACTACACTGGTGACATCGAATTTTTGTTCTTTCTAATTTTTCTTCAGCACTATTTTACCAGTTCATCTATAGCCTGCTTTTTGTTACCTTGACCTTGGGAGACCTGATCCACTTCAAGAGTTTATTATCATTATTATTTAAATTATTATTATTATTATTATTAACTATATTATTATTATTATTATTATTATTATTTAACTATATTATTATTATTATTATTATTATTATTTAAATTATTATTATTATTATTATTATTATTATTATTTAAATTATTATTATTATTATTATTAATTATATTATTATTATTATTAATTATATTATTATTATTATTAATTATATTATTATTATTATTAATTATATTATTATTATTAATTATTATTATTATTATTATTATTATTATTATTATTATTATTATTAATTATTTTATTATTATTATTGTTATATTTTATTTTATTTCTTTTGTCAATAACAGACTGCATGTGCTAGAATACAGCAACCCCTGAAGGACACAGATTTGGGTGTTTTGGATTCATCTCACTTTTGGACTTTTTTTGTCTATCATGTTCTTGTGTGGTTTGTGCAGCTGGCTATGTATTATTCACCCGTGTTTTGTCCAGCATATATATGGAACATTAAAGGACTCACTCGTTAACCCTCCAATTCTCCCACAATAGATAACATGACCCAATTAACGTAAATAAAGCCGCCGTAAGCAGCCAATTACACAGGATGTTTGGAAAGTCTGTGTGCACTTGCTCGTTGTAAAAATTATATCTATTTTCATCACATATATTTTTCTAAAATTTACAGTACAAACATTCAGATCTTAGTATATCATTAAAGGAGGATCAGTACAGGTCTAAGCACTTACTTATTCTATTTTTGTTTATTACTTTTTTCACCAATCATCTCCTTCTCACTCAGGTACACAGTGACCTTTTGAACCCTCTGTACGAATGACACGTTAATAAGGTTGGTTGGTTGGTTAGTGTGTGATTCCGAATGGTTAGGTTTTACGAGCCATTTGTCCTGTTTGTAATTAGGGAACCCACAACAGACCACGGGTGCCGGTGACTTGAGGGTATGAATGGTCTCTTTTATGGTGGTTAAATTGGAAGGAAGAGGACATGCAGTGAGCGTCATTAGTCGTGTCGTGTATCGAGATAGGGTTGAAATTACGAGTATATCGGCCTGTACACCGGTAGGCCTATATACTCTTAATTTCAACTTAAGGGGGAAGTGTTGTGTTGCTATTTCTGGAGCAACTGAATACTCCTGACTATTCCAAGCAATAGAATACCATTATTTATGCTCTTCTGGTCCTGTTTCCTGGCATACTTTGGAGGAATCGAGGAGCTCCAATTTAACAAAAGCGAATTATCTCCTTAACTTCGTCTGTTCATATTCTGCCCTTGGTATAGCTGTGACATGCATGGAACTTTCTCTCATCCTGTTCCACGAGTTTTATCAATCCTTTATCTTGGAACCAAACTGCAACAACACGATACCGTAAGTACTCAATACCCTTGTCGTGAAAATTGGTAAACAAAAAAGCAATAGCTGACGGGTTAAACTATTTGCCCTAGCCAAATGAGTCATTCAAGGGAATTTATCTTATCATATCACACCAATATCATATATCTTTTTTCCCAAACATCTAGACACAAAGCTATAGATACTCGCTGTATTTACTTACTCAATCTAACTGGGATAAGGATGTTTAGGGCACATACGATAGATATAATGCTGCTGCTGCTGCTGTTGTTGTTGGTATTTCAGACAGACAGACTGACTGGCTGGCTGACTGGTTGGTTGGCTACACATGAAAGCAAGAGGGCAACACACGAAAAATAAAAGGACTGAGTGCACTTCTATCTATCCACGCCCGCTGCTAGCAATATACAATTCCATGCCTGCCTTCCTAACCTGCCTGACGGTTACCGGTATCTGTTTCACGTTGTACAGTCACGATCGTTAATGTTATGACACTGTAGCCAGGTGGTATTGAATTTTTTAATGATGTGGGGCACATAACCTCTTTTTGGGTATATTGGAGGGATAATTAATGGGGGGGAACTTTATTGCTGTTGTTGTTATTGTTATTATTATTATTACCGATATTATTATTATTATTATTTTTTTGTTAATTTCAATTTTCCACCATAAGGACCCTGTGATCGTGTATGAAAATATTGTAGGCTTCTGATTCCTCCTGACTATGCCACGAAACAAGCTCCTTCCATATAGGTGGTGTTTCGTGGCAATATATGAAGGACTCGTTTATCTACAATTTTCCGACTACATCACAGGGTCCCTTAATTAACACTCAGTTCGACCCCACCAACGACCCATTTCAATCCGTTATTCTGGACCTCTATACGTAAGCTATTGTTTTCACTCTTGTTTGTATGTGTGTATGTATGCTTCCTTGTTTGTTTGTTTGTTTATTTTTTTGTTTGATTGATTGATTGGCTTTGTTGGTGTGTGTTTGCTTGTGTGTTTTTGCTTGTATATTTGTTTGTTTATTTAATTGTTTGTTTGTCTGTTTGGGTGACGGATTATTCTTTGCTTGCGTGTGTGTTTGCTTTTGTGGGTTGCTTGATTGTTGTTTGCCTCTTTGTTTTTCAGTTTGCTTCCAAAAACTAAAAAAAAAAAAAAAAAAACATATACACACACAAAAAAAAATCAGCTAACCGGACTAGTTGTTGAACCATCAGTGGAGGCGAAACAAAACGGTAAAAAAAATGCCCGTGCCAAAATGACTGACAGTTTTGTAATAGTGTAGTTGGGAGAATAAAGGTTGGTGCGTGGACTCGGGTTAGTTAGCCTCACAGCCAGCCTAGTACAACACCTAAAGAATCCACGGCTGAATGCCAGAATGTTTATGGAAAGGACAGAAAAATGATACATGAGCAACTCGTGGGGAAAAAGGGAGCAAATTACTGTAGTTCAAAATATATATATATATATATATATATATATATACACTGTATAATAATTTACAAATTTACCTTAAAAGCATAATATATATAAGGGTTTAGTTATCTACAGTACATAGAGCCCCAGTCTTATAGTTACTGTAAATATTGAAATTTGTTATTATTCATAATTTCCCTCGATATCATGGTTAAATCCAAAGAAAAACAAAATATATATATGACCACTGACTTTGAAATTATGGTGTACAAAAATAATTATTAACTGTGTATATTTTTACTGACGATAACAATGAGACGTGTCGGAAGTAACTTTTCTTTCCATTATTATACCAACCCTGGACATAGTCTAGTCACTCATACACATAGCGAGGTCCAAATACTCATCGACCCTTACAAGATTGATTTTTTTTTTTTTCATATTTCACCTTTTTCATTCATGCCATTTATAATTTTGTAATAATCAAAGTGTTCCGTGCCCTTGTTTACATTTCTCTCGCTTTCTTCCATTTATCTCTTTAAACGTCAATTGTTTCACTCGCTGACTTTGCTTCTCTTTCCCCTCCTCCTTTAGCCTTTTTCACGAACGTTACTCATTCTTTACTCGCTTTCTCGCACTTCTTTTACTCTTTTATTTCATGTCTTTCTGTTTTCTTATATCTTTTCTTCAGCAATTATATATTTCATGTGAAATGCTTAAAACAAAAAGCTATTACCTCACTGTCTCACTCCCTGTCATCATTTATTTTTTATCAGGTTACTCTTCCATCTCTCTCTCTCTCTCTCTCTCTCTCTCTCTCTCTCTCTCTCTCTCTCTCTCTCTTACACAAACACACTCACACACAGACACTCTCTCTCTCTCACTATCCTTTTTTATTTGTCACTCACTCCCTGACACTCCTCCCTCCCTCCCTTCCTCCAACCCAACCCACTGACCCTACCTAGTGTGTCCTAATGAGCTTCGTTATGCCCGCCGCCTCCTATTGAGTGTGTGAGCAGCCCTTGACGTAAATGAGAAGACAGAAAAAGAAGACGTGTGTGTGTGTGTGTGTGTGTGTGTGGGTGTGTGAGGGAAAGAGATGATGACCATGCTAGGGTTGATGATATTATAAGGGAGATGATGCTCGTCTTCCTTGCATGGATAAGTAGAATAATGTTGTGATGATCAGATTATTTTTCTTATTATTATTATTATTACTATCATTATCACTATTCCTCTTATTCTTCCTCCTTCAAATCTCCTCCTTGCTAATAATTTCCCACTTGGAGACGAAAGAAGAAAAAAAAAAGAATTATATATATATATATATATATATGAAATAATCTTATAATTGGATTCCTGGTTAAATTTTTACTACCGGTTTGATGTTTGTGTGTGTGAGTTTTTGTAGTATATTCATCATCATCATCAATACCCCATTTCCCTTTTATCAAGTGGTGGGGAGGGGGAGGTGGAGAGATCTTGCGTCATGGCAGGACCCCAGACAGCCAAGGGGTCCAGATCCGAAGCCACCTGACTGAACCTTTGGTGGGGTTACATGTTAAAGGAAGAACCCATTAGAGAGGAAGAACCCAACTCTGTCATCCCATCCCCCTCTCGTATCGTAAGAATGGTGGGCAATGGTGACGCCACTTCTCTAAAACATAGTTACTGTATATATATATTGTTTATAAGGAATGTAATGCAGCTGTTGTGAATGTATGTTCATTTGCTGTGTTAGGTTTGTTTAATACTGTGAGGGATGATATAAGTTATGTTTATTTTGTGTTTGAAATTTGACTTACCATCATTCAATAAAATTGTGGTGGAGACAGACAGACAGACAGACAGACAGACAGACAGACAGACAGACAGACAGACATACAGAGAGAGAGAGAGAGAGAGAGAGAGAGAGAGAGAGAGAGAGAGAGAGAGAGAGAGAGAGAGAGAGAGACAGACAGAGAGACATTCAACACTTCTCCCCGTTACCGTACCAGAACAGTAATGCATTAAGCCAGTGACCTCCTGTCTCTATCTACGTTTTTTTTTTGCTGCTGCCCCCCGTGACGCTCAGCCCTGGACAACATATATATCAGCACATTTTTCACTCTCGCCGCCACCACCAATATTTTAGCAGTGCCCTCAGACTTATCATTTAGGATGCAGACTTCTAAGCGGTTGGGGACATTGACTATGGGAAATTAAGGGCCACTTTACATTGAATAGAGATAGAAATATGAACATTATGATAATATTGGAATGATAAAAATAATACTAAAATGATACTACGATGATGATGATGATTCCTCCTGATTATGCCACGAAACAAGCTCCTTCCATATAGGTGGTGTTTAGTGGTTATATTTAAAGGACTCATTTACATCCAAATTTCTTACTACCTGGAAGGACGAGAGAGAAGGTGATGAACGGCACGTAAGCAACAAGGAAACACATACAAGGAAAGGATCATCTCTTTTCCACACTCACACTTTGGTTACCCTTCTTATTTTATTGTCTTTCCTCTCTCTCTCTCTCTCTCTCTCTCTCTCTCTCTCTCTCTCTCTTTCTCTCTTTCTCTCTTTCTCTCTCTTTCTCTCTCTCTCCCTCTCTCACTCTCTCTCTCTTGTTTTTTTCTCTCTCACTCTCCTCGTCACGAAAATGCAGCGATAATTCTCTGGCCAGGACTCCCGGTGTAGCGAGGTGAAGGGAATACGCGTTTCATATAGTGAATGAAAAGAGGAGGTCGTTCAGTCAGCGTCTCTGTCGTTCGTTCGTTTCGTTTCGTTCAATTCAGAGTGAGTGGAACGTAACGTGGACGCGAGGTTGCCAATTTAACCATTTTTTGTTCCCCGTGGTTCCATTCCTTGTATTAATTTAGTGACCGCTTTTCTAGCGATTGTTTTCACTTCGATACTGGTGAAGAGTTTTGTTGTTGTTTTTAGGGGTGGTGGTATTGTTATTGATGTTGTTGTTTGTTGTGTGGACATGAAAACTGTAACGTTGCTTTGCTTTCTCACTTCAGGCAGAAATCAGAAAAGAGGAATTACATTATTTTTGAGTCATGGCAGATTACACACATGCACAATTACGTAACCATGCATTCATACATATAGTCAGCCAGCCAACAAGTCAACCAGCCAACTAACCAGTCAAAATAACATCCAGCCAACTAGTAAGCCAACTAACAAGCCATCCAGCCAGCCAATTAGCCAGTCAACTAGAAAGCCACCCAGCCAACCAGCCAACCAATTAGCCAGTCAACTAGCAAGCCACCCAGCCAACTAGCCAGTCAACTAGCCAGCCAGAAAGCAAACCAACTAACAAGCCACCCAGATAACTAACCAGCCAGCCAAATATCCATCCATATCCATCCATCCATATCCATCCAGTCAGCCAGCCAGTCAGCCAGGCAACCGCTCTCAACCGGGAAATATTCATACACGGGCTGGCTTGGTGACTGAAACTGGGACCTCATCTCTGATTCACACTGTATTCCTCTCTCTCTTTCTCTCTGTCTCTCTCTGTCTCTCTCTGTCTCTCTCTCTCTCTCTTTTTCTGTCTCTCTCTTTCTCTCTCTCTCTCTTTCTCTCTTTCTCTGTCTCTCTCTTTCTCTCTCTCTCTCTCTCACTTTATAATACCCTTCCATCTTTTTCTCTCGTCTTTCTTTTCTCTGTTACCTCTCTCTGTCTCTGTCTCTGTCTCTGTCTCTCTCTCTCTCTCTCTCTCTCTCTCTCTCTCTCTCTCTCTCTCTCTCTCTCTCTCTCTCTATTTACCATTCCTCCTTCTTCTCTTGTCTCTCTCTCTGTCTCTATTCCCTTCCTTCCTTGTCTTCTTCTCTGCGTTCTACTGTGTTTGTTCCTCCCCACCCTCTCTCTCTCTCTTTCTCTCTGTCTCATTATTTACCATTCCTTCTACTTCTTTTCTTCTCTGTTCCCTTTCATTCCTTCCCTTCTCTTCCTCTTCTCTGCTTCCCACTGTATCCTTCTCTCTCTTGGTCTCTTTATTTATATTCTACACTCATCATTCATTCATCTCGTCTTCCTTTCCCTTCACATTTATTTCTTCACTGTACCTCTAGTTTCTGTCTCCGCACTTCCATTTCTCTTTCCTTCACTTCTTCCTCTCTACTATTCATCATAATGTCATATCCCACACAAGCCTCTATAATCACTTTAATCTCCTTATACAGGACATAAAAATATCGCGCAGGAAAATAAGTTAGAGAACGGACGCAAAAGTAGCATAAAACTAAAATTCACGATCAAATTATCAATACACCCTTTAACCTTTAGTAAAAGTGACTCGCATATACTGTACAGTCACGAGCACTAATAAGTATACTGTTTTGGTTGAAGCTTTGAACAGGCCAATTCACCAACGAAGTGTTCGAAGCACACTTGTATACTTATTAGTGCTCATAACTGTACATTATGCAGTTTATATCATTCTCTCATGTTACCAAGCAGCCCAAGATGAACATTTAACCCTGTTTAAATATTATGTTTTTATCTTAGTATGGAATTAGCGTTTAAATAATTGAGTCACTGGTACAGTGCTCGACAAAATTCTGTGCCGGGTGTAAACAAAATCAACCGAGTGCGATAGTCAAGATGTTTTTACGTGTGAGAAAGGAGCAAATTGTACGTATCAAGGCCAAGAGATATACATATATCTCTTGGCCTTGGTACGTATAATATATATGGCTCACCTTTTAGTACTTTGTAGGCCTTCCCGACTTATCGGCACGAACCGAAACTTTCGTAGGCCTTCCAGACCTAGTTTTGTGGGTAGAAATGTCACTACTGCCACCCAGATGAAAATGAGAGACCCATTTCCTCACAGACCGATGGCAAACTCCAGTTAAATTGGCTATTTCTTTAGTTTGATGGCCTGCTTCCTTTAAAGCAACTATCTTTAGAATAGTATCCTGTTTCAACGGAATGTTCCTAGCCATTTTCAGGTAGTAACACTTAGTATATGACAAAGAAAGTCACAAATAGGAGACCTCGCTCTTGACTGACCACACCCTATGTATAGAGAGCAAACACTACAGTAGATCAACTGTGACAGTACAAATAGCTACCCTCCAGTAAGTACCTCCTCTCAGGGAAAATAACACGTCATCAGTTGACTTTGGAATTATTTCTCTCACAAAGATACTGGTCTTTCTTTTTTCGCCAAAAGTCTTTGTCGGCCTACTCTACCCGGCACTGACTTTTGTAGAGCACTTGTATATCAGATCATGTGAAACTTTAACAAGACATGGTTACCTAGTATGGGTCTTGACTGTACGTGTGTGTATGTATGTGTGTGTGTGTTAAGGAGTCTCGGCAGTCAATATGGGAGAAGAATATGTGAGAGACAGAGAGACAGACAGACCGAGAGAGAGAATGAGACAGAGAGAAAGACAGACTGAAAGAGAGACACAGCCACACAGACAAAAACACACCACACACAGACTGAGAGAGAGAGAGAGAGAGAGAGAGAGAGAGAGAGAGAGAGAGAGAGAGAGACATAGAGAGAGATAGATACATAAAGAGAGATACATAGAGAGAGAAAGAGAGAGAGAGATACATAAAGAGAGATACATAGAGAGAGAAAAAGAAAAACAAAGACAAACACACACAAACACAGACAGACAAACACACACAGAGGACGCCAGGCTACGTTCCAGACCACACACAACTCACATCTAACGACCTTCCCGTTCCTGAAGTATTGACACCAACACAGTCTTTTGTACGGCCAGGCTTCCATCACACTCACTCCCTCCCTTATCAATAATATTATCAGCAGTATATTGTGTTTTTGTTATTATCATTATTTTTTTAGTTATCATTATTATTTTTAGTAGTAGTTTTATTGTTGTTATTATTGTTATTGTTACTAGTACTGTTATTGTTTGTTACTATTAGCATTGTTATTGTTATCATCATCATCATCAATCATCAATCAATGTATATTAAAAATTGCAACCTTTCCAAACTTTCAAAAACGCTCATTTTTTCAATCATTTTTTTCAATTTTTAACGATTCCAAGATAAAATGTTTCATCTTCACTATTCCCCAGAGATACAAGAGACATTGCCCTTTATATTTGGCAGAGATAAGTATTAACAGATGTGGGTGGGTGGGTGGGTGGTAGGAAAGATGTGGGTAGGTAGGTAGTAGGTGGGTAGTGGGTGGGTGGGTAGGTAGCGGCGGCTGCTGCGGGGCGGCGGCGGCTGCGGCGGGGCGGCGGCGGCGGGGGGGCAGCTGCGGCGGCGGCGGCAGCGGCGGGGCGGCGGCGGCGGCGGCGGCGGTGGCGTCGACGGCGGCGGCGGCGGCGACGGCGGCGGCGGCGGCGGGACGGCGGGGCGGCGGCGGCGGCGGCGGAGGCAATAATAATAATAATAATAGAAAAAAGATAATTATTACAAAAAAAAAAATTAATAAAAAAAATATCAAAAAATAAATATATTATTAAAAAAACAATTAAAAAGACTAATTATTAAAAAACGGCGGCGGCAGCAGCGTTGGCGGGTCGGCGGTGGCGGCGGGTCGGCGGTGGCGGCGGGACAGCGGCGGCAGAGCGGCAGCGGTGGGGCGGTTGCGGCGGCGGGGCGGCGGCGGTGGCGGGGCGGCGGCAGCGGGACGGCGGCGGCGACGACGAATAAACAAATTTATAAAAAAAATAAATAAAAAAAAATAATAATAATAATAAAAAAGTTAATTATTAGAAAAAATAAATAAATAAAAAATAATTAAAAAAAAATATATTATTAAAAAAACAATTAAAAAAACTAATTATAAAAAAACGGCGGCGGTGGGGTGACGGCGGCGGGGCGGCGGCGGCGGCTGTGGGGAGGCGGCTGTGGGGAGGCGGCTGTGGGGAGGCAGCGGCGGGGCGGCGGCGGCGGGGCGGGGCGGGGCGGCGGCGGCGACGAATAAAAAAAATAAAAATAAATAATAATGAAAAAAAAGTCAATTACAAAAAAAAAAAAAAAAAAAAAATTATTAAAAAAAATATATTAAAAAAACAATTAAAAAAACTAATTATTAATAAACGACGGTAGCGGCGGCGGCAGCGGCGGGTCAGGCAGCGGGGCGGCGGCGGCGGGGCGGTGGCGGTGGCGACGACAACGAAACAAAATTAATAAATAAATAAAAAAATAATAATAAAAAAATGTTAATTATCCCCCGAAAAAAATAATTAAAAAAAAATATATATTTATTAAAACAAATATATATATATTATTAAAAAAAAAAAAAACTAATTATTAATAAACGACGGTGGCGGCGGCGGCAGCGACGGCGGCGGCGGGGCGGCGGTACGGCGGCGGCGACGACGACGAAAAAAAAAAAAAAAAAAAAAAAAAAAAAATAATAATAATAATAATAATAATAATAATAATAATAATAAAAAAGAAAAAAAAAGTAAATTACAAACAAAAAAAATATATTAAAACCTGCATCAGTCTGTGGTCCAAATTTCAGTGGCATAATATTTTTTATTCAACTGCTCTTTGCTCTTCACCTTTCACCGTCAAATTTGCTTAGTCCTATTATGGGAAAATCCACTTAATATCCACACAGGTTTTAGGAATTACTAAATAGCCCTCCATATCACCCACAAAAGGATTACACACACACACACACACACACACACACACACACACACACACACACACACACACACACACACACACTTACTTATTTACTTCACAAACACACACACACATTTACTTATTTACTTCACAAACACACACACACACACACACACACACACACACACACACACACACACACACACACACACACAGCCGAACGGACGATCAGACGAAGGGAGGGACGAGCTGTTTAATTCAAGCCAGGAATGAACACTGACGAAACACACAACAACATAAAAAAAGATATATAAACTACAAGCGCTTTGAAAATGTATTCCGGTCAGTGCCACTTTCAACACCAGTCTAATTTTCATATCAATGGCTGTGTATTTGCCAGTATTACCAGGAACATCATCCCATGCATACAAATACTACCTCTCTCTCTCTCTCTCTCTCTCTCTCTCTCTCTCTCTCTCTCTCACGCACATGTTTCTCACTGTTCTTTCTCTCTCTCTCTGTGTTTGTGTGTGTCTCTCTGTGTCTGTCTCTGTCTCTGTCTCTTTCTTTCTTTCTCTCTCTCTCTCTCATTTTTCTTACTATTCTTTCTCACTCTCATCTGTGTCTCTCTCTCTCTCTCTCTCTCTCTCTCTCTCTCTCTCTCTCTCTCTCTCTCTCTCTCTCTCCTTTTTTGATGACGGCTAAAATGTGTGTCGCCCGTGTTTAGCCTTGGTATCTATAGCTGATTCTCATATAAAGCTTTGGATCCGAGTCGACTGTCTATTGATCAAAGCTATACTGTGCACCACTGATAATTATTTAAAGTCGTCCAGAGAGTGTAAGTTTATAGTTTAGTTTAGTCACTGGGAATGGATGGATTAATGCTGCGTTAGTAGTGAATAAAAATTAGCCAGCCAGTTTATACCGTCCTCTTAGTATTAAATTAATATACTCTGGAATATATTATCATAACCCAGTACTTTATAGATTCTCCCAAAGTTAACATCTAAATAAAAATATGTTAACCCATTTTACGGCCTATTAAGAATAAATATACCCGGACACATAACGCAGTACGGTACCTAATTTGTTTTGTTACGTACAATAAACAACAAAAGCACTGGAGGGATACGTCCATGGATGAATAGCGAGAAATGTAAAATAAAGCACTGTTACCACACAAGAGATGCATTTCCATACTACTCTTCTGTTCTGTTATGTTGTTCTCTCCGTTCTCCATACACGCATAAACAAACACTGGAATAAAACACAACACCCAAACGATACACGAACTATAAACACAGACGCGAGCTGTATCTACAAGAAAATAATTGATTCAACGTCAGCAGTGAAAACATTTCTATATTGGGCGTGTGTTTTTCCTCCCCACTCAACAGACTTCAATAAACACGGGAGTAAAACCAGGCTTAAGGGACCCTGTGCATGATGTAGTCTGCAGAATATTGGAGATAAACGAGTCCTTCAAACATTGCCACGAAACACCACTTACTGTATATCTGGAAGGAGTTTGTTTCGTGGTATGGTCAGGAGGAATCAGAAGCCTCCAATTTTCATACAAAATCACAGGGTCCTTAATCGCTATGCACATTCACATTCATAAGCACCAACACTTGATCTGTTCCGACAAAACCTCAGAACGCAATGATTGGTGAAGCGTTCGTACTATAAGATAATTTATTCACCAATTTTCTCTGGCTTATGAAGCGTTAATAAACACGGAATCAAAACAGAGTGCTGCTTTCCATGCTTAATCGACTTACATATTCATAAGCATCAACACTTGAGCTACATAGCCTGCAAAAACTCAAAATTCAATTGGTACAGTACAACGATAGCAACGAAAACAATTAATACCACTGTTTTCAGTCATCTCTACCCCGCCCCTCTCACCAGGCGCAAATAATAATCAGCTTAGAATAACACGGCATTTTCCGAACTAAAATAAACTTCCACTTGAACTATATTTACATCAACCAAGAAAAGTTCAATTATCGATTCAGTACAACGTTAGCACCGAAAATATTAAATACCACTGTTTTCCTCCACCCCACCCCACCCTACCCAACCCCCGCCTCGCTCACCAGGCGCAAATAAACAGGGAAGTAAAACACGGGCGGCCGCTTAATACCAACGAACACGGTACTGGCAAGAGTTGTCAAACACAACATGCGAGTAATAGAGGCGGCGTTACGACTAGCCGTCCCCGAGTGATTTGTGAGCCCGTCCACCTGCCGAATGTTTGTGTTGTTTATGAGAGGGTTGTCAGCACGTGTTTAGTGGCTTGGGGTTTCCGAAGCTTGCCTGCCTGCCTGTCTATAGTGCCTACATGCCTGTCTGCCTGCCTGCCTACCTTTCTAGTGCCTACATGCATGCGGCGTGTATATACAACAAGGCTGAATGGGAAGAGAAATTTGGAGGAGTACCGTATCAGCGGCTATTGTATATGTATTGAAATGGAAAGAGGGATATTTGGAAGGTATAATATCGCATCAGAGGCTACTGTGTTTTGTATTGATATGGAAAGATAAGAGAGGGAAAGTTGAAAGAGTGTCGTATCAGCAGCTACTGTGTTCGGTGTATTGAAATGGAAAGGATAAATGGACGGAATTTAAAATAGTATTGTATCAGCTGCGGTGTTCGGTATTGAAATGTAAAGAACTCCGACATATCAGTATTGAATGTGATATCAACAGCAAGCCAGCATACCAGATAGACAGACAGCCCGACAGCCAGACAGCCAGACAGCCAGACAGACAGACAGACAGACAGACAGACAGACAGACAGACAGACAGACAGCAAGCCAGCCAGACAACAAGTCAGCCAGTCAACAAGCCCTCAAGCCAGACAGACAACAAGTCATCTAGCCAGACAGACAAAAAGCCAGACAGACAACAGGTCATCTAGCCAGACAGACAACAAGCCAGACAGACAACAAGCCAGACAGACAACAGGTCATCTAGCCACAGATAACAAGCCATCCAGCCAGACAGACACACAAACAGACAGAGATGGAGTGAAAGTTTCATCCTGCACAGCTTCGTCATTTGGGCAACATTTATGCAACGTGTTTCAAAAAGTTTGGTTGGCGGCTTGGCATTTAGTTTTGTGCATAGGAGTGTACAACGCGGCTCGTCCCACTCCTATGTAAATTACCTTATATTTACTTACTGGCTCGCTATTTATTCCAGTATACTGAGTGTAGTCTCGCCTGAACCACCATGCACCGAACTCTCTCTCTCTCTCTCTGTGTGTGTGTGTGTGTGTGTGAGAGAGAGAGAGAGAGAGAGAGAGAGAATCATAGTAAGAGAACATGAGAATATTAGTGAGAGAGAAAGAGAGAGATAATGTGAGTGTGTGTTTTTGTGTAAGAATCATATTAAAAGTACTTGATAATATCAGTGAAAGTGTGTGTGTGTGTGTGTGTGTGTGTGTGTGTGTGTGTGTGTGTGTGTGTGTGTGTACTGCAGCTGCATCTATTTTAAAGTCGTGAACACAAGCGCTTGCAAAATAAAAATTCCTTTGCTTTATTCCGAAATGAAAGCTACTAATTCAATTACATGCAAAGCATATGCAGGCCAGAGTAGTCTCCAACACACACACACACACACACACACACACACACACACACACACTAATCAATAAACTACAGGGAATTATAAGGTTTCTATTACAACTTCTTACACTACTTCATTATTAATTTCAGTGAATATTGTGTGGTTTCCTAAATACGCTAAAATTCGGTCTCATTTCTATCCCAAATACCAATACCCAATTAACCTAACAAACTTAAGAGGTTAGTATACTTTTGGTACATTATGGCACCTTCATTCCTCCAAAGTAAGTTAGTAAACAAGCTCAGATAAACAAATAATTTAATGGTTTCCTACCTGTTGCTTGGAAGGGAATCAGTTGCTCCACATTTACCAACACTGTTCTAGCCCTTTAATTAATGGGGTAGTACAGTGTTGGTAAATCTGAAGCAACTGATTCATCCAAACTATTCAAAGCAACAGTCCACCAGTATTTTTGCTAATCTAGTTCTGTTTCCTGACATACTGTGGAGGCATCACATCACTCCAATGTAACAAAAGTATACTCTCCCCTTAATTAATTTCTAACCTTACAAAACAACAGCGTAACAGATTATGAAATAATGCTAAACTCAGGAATTGTATGAGGAATGTATGAATAAAAATACAGCCGGGTCAACCTTCCAAAATAAAATGGTTCAAGGTTTCTCGTCTGGTTTCCGTCTGATCCTCTTTGGTACCCTCTTCCTAATCCTTCCTTAATCTCCGTCTCTCCTTCCTTCCTTCACCCCATCTTATCTCCCCTTTTCGTATATATTCTCTTAATTCTTCTTGACCTTGCTTTCCTTCCTTTACTCTATGTCGTCAACTTCTCTTTATTTGCATTCCTTCCTTTATCTTATTCTCTTCTTTTGTATATACTGTACTCACTTTATTCCTCGTGACTTTCCTTTCATTCCTTTACTCTATCTTATTCTTCCTTTTCGTATTAATTCTCTTTATTTTTCTTCCCCTTGACTTCCCACATCATCATCTCTTAAATTCTTCGTATTTTTCATAAGTTCGTATGGTGTAAAAATGTTCGTTGCCTCAGCCAGCCACAATATAACTGAATCACCCTCGGTTCGAAAGACTATAAACTACAGAAGATAGAAAGAGAAATGTGTTTTGTCGTTCGAGTCACAGAGAATTCAATCTTATTATGGCTGACTGATGGAACGAACGAACTTTTGTGCGACTTACTGTAGTAGAGTTACGAGAAATATCCAATTCTTGTTGAAGTCTCGAGTCGTCTGACCTACCACCAGTGAACTAAATTACAACGCTGATCCTGTTCTATAACTTCTATACTACCTGAAGCTCGTAATTATTCAGTCAGGCTATTTGAAGCAGACTCGGGTACTTATTGGGGCTCGTGACTGCATGATACAACCGGTCACATCCCAGCGAACGAGACTTCAAGCGTTATCAATTCTATCCACTATTACCGAGACAGTAAACCCGAACCACGTGTTGTGAGTTACATTCGAAGCATTCAGTGGTGGGAGGGAGAGAAGGTAATGGTTGGGAGTGGGAGAGAGAGATGAAAAGGAGGGGCTGATGGAGTGGAGGGAGAGATGAAAAGGAGGGGCTGATGGAGGGGAGGGAGAGATGAGAAAGGAGGGGTTGGTAGAGAGGCAGAGGAGACGAGAAGGGGGGTTGGTGAAAGGGAGAGGGAAAGTTGGTAAGGGGGGATGGTGAACGGGAGAGGAAAAATAGCGAATGAGGAGGGAGAGACGGTCAGGGGGATTCTGTGGAGAGGCGAGGGATGACTTTGTGACCGGCTTGAAGGAACACAAACCAAGATGAAAAGTCTTAGTGCAGTTTACACATTTCAGTACAGTTCAGGCTTTAGGATGATATCGTATAGAGTAATCAATGAACAGTGGGAGTGTGGGAGCCTGTACCGAGTAGGTTACAGTGTTTTTCCACACTTTAATATATTGTAAACAAAAAATGACTAGGCCAGAAAACAAGACAACATTAAAAAATAAAGGGCCCTATTTTCCTGCACACTTTGTAGGAATCTCTGGCACTCATTATAAACAGACTCCCATCCCCCTCCCGTAACAAAGTTAATATAGAAATGTTTGCCGTCATAAATGGTGAAATACAAATAATGGAAAAAGTAACATTCTCGAATTCCTACTGTTGCAACTTGTCAAAAAAATATAATGCGCTCTGTACAGTCACAATCAAATAACCACCGACACCTTCCTTCCATCGTGCAAATAATTCGGTATCATATCAAACTATAATCTTACAGTACTTTACGTCAACTCAAACCCTCAATTATTATTATTACTATGAAGTGCTGAAAAATCATACACGTGTTGTACTTTATTACGAATATATTTACTACGATGGAAGGAAAATGTCGGTGGATATTGATTGTGGCTGTTCACCTTAACACACTCCATCTACTTACCTTATCAGACGAGTGGAGGAGGTAGTCAGTAAAAGGCAGTAGAGGAAGGGCCTTATATTTCTTTCTGCTGACCAACGATAACTCAACTCACGAGCCATTAGTCCCTCACTGACGTATACACTAAACACAGGCTCATCACTTTTGCAAAGTACACACAAACTCGCTCTCTCTCTCTCTCAATCTATCAGTGATGCTCTCCGTGTTTATGAGGTTCGAAGTTAACAAATGGAGCCAACTAACCATCGTACTATAATGCCATCGCTATTTATTCATTTTCATGGACACGAGCTAAAACACAGACTTGCACTCTCTCCAACTTCACACAATTGACTAACTAAGGTACAGCCATCTAGCCATGGCTGATAGTGCTTGACCAGGGTCCAAGGAGTGTTGGTGAGCAACTGAACAGAGTTCGAACAAGTGAATTTTCAAATCATTCTCAACGATGAGAGATGTTTAGAATGCTCACTTTTTCGAACTCTGTTCAGTTACTCTCCGACACTCTTTAGACCCTGGTCAAGCACTATCAACCATAGCTGTACCAAGGTCGAACAATGATGAGTGACCAACACCAACGGCAATCAACCCACCTCTCCCCCTCCTCTCCTATCTCCCCTCCTTTCTCCCTCCTCTCCTCTCTCCCCACCTCTCCCCCTCATCTCTCCCCACCTTTCCCCCTCCTTTCCTCTCTCCACACCTCTGTCCCTCCAGCTCCCTCCCTCTCTCCGGGGCTCAATCAGGAATACAGATCAAACAAACATCGTCTAGTAAGATTGTGATTCTGGAAAGTAGCTCCACGTTTCATTTTCGTTGCCTGTGCTGCCATCTGTGTGTCGTGCCCAGAACTCGTACACACACACACACACATACCACCATAGAAAACGAAATCCCGTAAATACACATATACTGCAGCATTCAACATAAAGAAGGCATAAGAATTAGCACCGTTTATAAATTTCTATATCCTGGTTTTATTCCTATTCTTAACAGGGTTCGCTTCACAATATGTAAATAGCTTAAGTAATAATATAACGCGAGCTGGAATACCATCAGTTTTATATCCCATACCAATATTAAACTAGAAATTGATCAGTGAACCCAGTTATATAATTCTGTAAGTGTGTGATATAATATATGTAAGGCGTTCCAATATTCACAGTACAATATTAGACCAACACATGCTGCTGCTGCTGCTGCTGCTGCGTTAAATCTGAATTGCGTTTAGGTAGTGATTGCAGTGCTATACGAGTTACCATTTGAATTGTAAATTTATTGTAATACGTGTATACGAGTATCCGGCTTTAATGACGTAACAGTTGGTAGGGGATAATGTCTGATACAAAAAGACAATGTGAATGGTATAACTTTATTTTATAACTCATGGTTATTCATTTGTTTCACGAAAAATATCCGTCCTGAGTTTTATTGATCTTATTTATTAATTTATTTGGCAACTCCTGAATATCTGTGAAATGCTGTATATTTATTAATCTTTTATATTTTATTTATCTGGCAACTCCTGAATATGTTTCCCTAAAAATCTAAGCTGTCTTTTATTAATTTTATTTATTTTATGTATTTGGCAACTCCAGAATCATTGCACGTTTGTATTAAGAAAAGTTATGTCAAAATTAAACCCAATGACCACTACATCATCACCACCACCATTATTAATTACGGGGGTGCCGGAATAGGGGACAGGCTTGGGCGGGTTTAGGGGTGTGGGTGGGTGGGTTTAGAGGGGTGCAGGATTAGGGGGACAGGCTTGGGGGGGAGGGTTAGGTGGTTGCAGGAATAGGGGACAGGCTTTCTACCCCCCCCCCCCCCCCAAGCCTGTCCCCCTATTCCCGTACCCCCCCCCCCCCCCCCCCCCCCCCCTTCAGTCCCCCTACTCCCACACCTTCTTAAGGGGAGGATACAGACTTGGTAAATTTGGAGCAAATTATTCCTCCAAACTATTCGAAGCAACAGGCCACCATTATTTTTGTTCCTCTGATTCTGTTTTCTGGCATACTTTGGAGGATTCAAGGCGCTCCAATGTACCAAAAGTATACTCTCCCATTAATGTAGAGGCTCTGTTAATATTTGAATACTATTTGTCATATATATATTTTTTTTCAATACTAATTCTCACTTCAGTGTTTTCATATTTGTTTAACCTGCATTTAAAAATTTATGATATTCGGCCGTGTCAGACAATGGAAATAAATCACTCCTTCAGATCCTTTTAATCCTTAGTAATGAATGAGCCTTAAAGAATATAAAATACTGTCAGCTTTGTGAGACAGGGAATGGTAACACTACATTACTTTCCTTCCCTGATCAGTCAATTAGTATGTTTCCTTCTATTTTTTTTTCTCTTTCTTAATATTAATCCTGACCAATTAAGCTGAAAATATGCATCAATCGTCAGCTGAGAATATAGTATCACTGTCAGCTTTGTCAGACAGGGAATGAGTACAGTTCTATTTATTATTGTTCTTCTTGACTGCATCATCGTAGCTTCACATATCAAGGCAGGAATCAGTCAAATAGAATCTATCGTCAATATATATACCGTCAGCTTGGGGAGGCAGGGAGCAGGTATATATATACAGCCATCAACAAAAGGTCGCCTCATCTGCAGTATTATCTTTAAGGGACACCGTGATGTTGTCAGAAAATTGGAGGTACTGTATATAATTATGTCCTTCAAATATTGCCACGAAACACAAAACCATATTGGAGGAGGTTGTATCGTGGCTTAGTCAGGGAGAATCAGAAGCCTCCAATATTCATATACGATCACACAAGGTCCTTAAGAAACACTAAATGAGGCGACAACGGGTGTGTTATCGAGTGTACAGTACTATTTATTATTATTATTGTTGTTGACTGTACCATCACCGCCGCCGCTTCTCAGGGAAAGGGAGAAATTACTATTGTCGGCAGCTGTAAGTGCCACGGGGCGGAACCCAATCACATCAGCCTTGCAAAGCAGCAACCTGACAACAGGACGCCAGGGAGAGGGAGAGAGAGTACAGAGAGGAAGAGGAAGAGGGTACCGAGGGGGTGAAGTAGAGTGGACTGAAGGGAGGGGAGGGGTGGGGGAGACAGAGCGAGAGTACGGAGAGAGTGGGAGAGGAAGGAGGAGGGAAATGGAGAAGGGGAAGGAGAGTGGACGTGGGGAGAGAAGGAGGGTGAAGTACAGAGGGAGGGTCGAGTTAAGGGAGAGGAAGGGGTGGGGGGAATGATGATGTACTGAGAGAGAGAGAGAGAGAGAGAGAGAGAGAGAGAGAGAGAGAGAGAGAGAGAGAGAGAGAGAGAGAGAGAGAGAGAGAGAGATGGAGGTGAAGGAGTAT
>JAWZYT010006268.1:0-12500 GCA_034508575.1 Petrolisthes manimaculis | reverse complement strand
TCAAACTCACAATGGTCACTCATACTGTTGGAATAAAACCTTTTCGTCTACTAATGTGGGAAGTTCAATTGGGTGTGCGTGCTGTAGATGGACACGAAAACTACAAACTGCACACATACGAAGAGACACAGTGATTTTTTGGCCGTGATTCGTGTGCATGAGAGAGAGAGTAAAGCCAATGTGGATTCCCGGCCCCAATCCTGTCAACAGTACTTCTTCTGTACAAAAAAAAAAAAAAAAAAAAAAAAAAAATTGCACACACACACACACACACACACACACACACACACACACACACACACACACACGTTCTACAGCAGTTCTACACATCTGCCGGCAGTAAAAATCGAAAACACATAACACTATCAATAAACAAGCGAGGCCAGACAGAGTTTTGTTACTATGGCTGTGAATATGACCGGATTTTTCTAGTTTGTCCCCCCCCCCCTCTCCCTTCTACACTTTTTTGGGGTGGGTGGGAAGGGGGAAGGGGGAAGGGTACCAGTGTTTTGTCAGTCCCTCGCTCATATATACATTCCACCATGGTTTGTTGACGAATTGGGCGTGTGTGTGTGTGTGTGTGTGTGTGTGTGTGTGTTGGCAGGTAGATGTGTCGTTGTTGTCATTACTGTCAGTGTTGTGTTGTGTTGTGTTGTGTTGTGTTGTGATGGTGGCCTGTGCTGATGTGGACTTTTAGTATCATTATTATTATTATTATTATTATTATTATTATTATTATTACACTTTTCATGGTCAGGCATTATGATGCTGACGGTGATGGTGACTGATGATGACACACACACACACACACACGCACACAGAGTACAACAACAAGGTATATATCTTACCACATTCAAATTAAATGTCTTTATATATATATATATATATATATATATATATATATATATATATATATATATATATATATATATATATATATATATATATATATAAATCGTATACTCTCTGTCCTCCCTCCCTCCTTGCCAGCTCAGTCCTGCATTACACCGTGGACACACCATATTTTACAACAAATTTTTCCCAGTGCACCAATCACGTTTCGGCGTGTAAACAGTTCCGGGTGCTGATTATGAGGCCCAGGAGTAACACTGTATAAAATATATGTCATACCTATCTAATATTATTTTACATTGAAAGTAGAGATAATGTTGGTAGGATTTGTTGTTCCTCTCTCATTGGAGGTGGTAAATAAGGTGACAAAATGAACACTAAGGTACATTGAATAAAATCTATGTCACACTAAATTTTCTATTACAGTGGAATTTGAGATTAAGTAGGATCTATTGCCCCTCTCTCATTGTCGATGTTAAATGAGAAAGCAGATTGGACAATGAGGTTTAAAAAATGAAAGATTATAATATATCAAATTATGTGCATCTATGTAACATATACTTTCTGCAGATATCAAGAAGGACCAGCAGAAAGATAGACGGTAAAAGAAGGAAAACAAGGGACAGTTGAAGAGAGAGGAAAGGAATTACCTCAGGTTCGAAGGGGCGCCCAAGCCATTAACTTATCAATCACATGGTCTTACCTGCCTGGAGAACTGATCGTCTTCTATGTCCTGACAGTCAAGCAGTAAGAGCGTCCCCATAGCCTGTTCAGACGACACGAGGGTTATAAGGGGAAATTTTACGTTGGTAATTCTGGAGCAACTGAATCCTCCAAACTATTCCAAGCAACAGAACACCATTATTTTTGTCCCTCTGGTCCTGTTTCCTAGCATACTTTGGAGGAATCAAGGCACTTCAGTGTACCAAAAAAGAATTACCACCTTAATGGGTAATACACTTTGGGTAGATCAGAGCACCTTACTCCCTAAAATACCGTTCATTGGGTTTATAGTTTACATATTCTTAGTTCCAATATTGGTATGGAAATGATGACTAGTTGTGATAGGACTATGAAATTTTTTTAATGTTATTTCATACACATATATAATTATAGTCCTTCCTATTATCGTGTCTGAAATAACACAAAACTTTGACTAATACTAGTTTGAAACACCTGCCCGCCTCCATTTCAATCCGCTAATTGATGTCGGTGGTTGGGGTGGGTCATGGAGTGGTAAGATTACTGTATTTTAGTGCACGGGAAACAAATGAACCAATCAGTGTTGTGGATAGTAATGGATGGAAAGCCGACCCTCTTATTTATTCTGTTTTATACGTGTAACCCTTTTCTTGTACAGTATGTGTTGAATTGTGACCCGACTGAAAAATGTATAGCGTTAGAAAATTTTACGGTATACAAAGTGATAGGGGATACCAGCAGCCAAGCATGCATGTGATAATAAGCAATGCATCTTAGTCCTGTGAGAGGTAATGGAGGCAGGCATCTTGAACGTATTTGGACATAACTTTGGACCTCTCTCATTGTTTTCTATTTCACAGGTGAGGACATTGAGTGAGGTTCTGCCCTTAGGTTCTAACTCTATTCAGAATAGATAAAAAAGTCAAAATTGTTTATACAACTCTGCTCCCTGGTAACTTGCACGGGGATGTACAGTTGCGGACACATGTAACTGGCCCAACGATAAAGAGAAGGACAAGACTTGGTTTACAGAGACGAATCCTTTCCTTATGCTCTCACAGGGGTTTCGCTTCATGTGTCCGCAACCGTACGAGTATAACTGTGGGCCCTCCTTACCTCAGAGGCGCACTGGGAGCAGAAGAAGTGGTCTAAGAAATAAGCGAGAGGTACTGAAAACATCCCAAAGATCGTAAACCACAGAGGCCGACCGGATATGTTGATATAGCTGTCCATGAATAAGAGACAAGTCATGAGAAGGTGGTTGAAGTAAGAGGCTGTCACGGAGGGCCACATAACGTCGTCCAACTCCCTCACCGCACACCTGTTTGTTTATAAGAAGGACCGAGTAGCGATGGTGGGTTAAGTAAGCAAGTAAGTCTATGTCACATAATTATTGTCATAACAGATTTCGAAAATTTGACATGTTGATAATATGTGATCATTAATTAAAACTTAAACCTCGTGGACTGGGCAGTGTGACATACTGAAATCTAGCATGTAACACTGATTAAAATCCAAGTCACAAAACAAAATCAATGCACCTCGAAAGTTTACCAAATATGAAATAAACTTAACCTCGTGAGGTGGCTAGTGTGACACACCGCAGTTTAGCTAAACATTAACAAACAGAATATAAAATGTGAATCAGGAATAAACTCAATCTCATGGAGTGTGCAGTGTGACATACCTTAGTTTAGCATGTTGGTGACGACACTCCTGAAGTAGCTTGTGGTCCCTTGCCTTCACTGCTTCCTTCACTCTCTGGTTCACCCACGCAAATTTCTCGGTGAGGTGAGCGGCGGCCATCCAGACCACAAACATGTATATATTGATGGTGGTCATGAAGTAAAGCGATATAACCTGCAACATCAAAGAATAATTCATAAAATAAAAGAGTGTAAAAAGCCTGTATAGTAGAAAAATAAGACTACGTTTGGCCAGACACACCTTGCATCTTCAAAAAAAAAAAAAAAAAAAAAAAAAAGAAGGGGGAGACAGCAAGCAAGAAGGAAAACAAAGGAAAGGAGAGAGAAAAAATGAAGAATTGAATGAATGAGTGGCTCACACCTTGGTGTACTGATTTTTTACCATCCTATTCCACTAATCACAGGTTTCCTCCTCGCATAAACTCTACATGTAACAACCGTGAGTACAAAATGAGAAACGAAAATAGTGCTCCTTGACATCAGAGGTCAGTGTGGTGGCTTAGATAATGGTGGTAGATAGTGGAGCAACGAACGATAACACTCTGGTTGTCATCAGGTTTACATGGCTGGGAGCAAGGGATGATGAACGGTCAGCGTGATAGAACTCCAATACAAGACAAGCTTTTAATAATAAGGGACCCTGCGATGGAGTAAGAAAATTGGAGGTATCGTAAATGGGTCCTTCAAATATTGCCACGCAACACTTTCTACATGAAAGAAGCGTGTTTCCTGGCATAGTCAGGTGGAACCAGAATTCCAATAATTTTCATACACAATCACAGGGTCCTTAACTAACCTCCGATAGCAGGGGAGACAATATAATTATCTGTCTGACTCTCAGTAAAAGTTGAAAAAAATCCCCGTAGTCGACATTGCTTACCTCCACCATGATTGTAGTCGCTACAAATTTTCCATCGTAAGGAACCATGATCACCATATCCACCATACGTCTGGGGACAACAAGGACGATGGGTGATGAAGGCAGCAAGAGTATTTCATTAAGATTCAATAATAATACTGTAATAAAAATAAAGATATGCCAGATAGCTGTTATTCTCCATTACACACATTACACACACACACAAATATCAATAATAAACATAATAGTATCCATACCCAAGGAGCGCCAGATACCATAAAAAAAAAAAAAAAAAAAAACGTACTGTACCTGATTGGTGAGTGAAAGATGGCTATGAAGGCAGCCACTAGAGGGAGGTAAAGTTTGGTGCCTCGGGTGGGTATGATAGAGTCTAAATCCATCAGTGTGTCAAGGCAGCCCTGTACACGACGTCTCCTCAACAACATAGCTAACCAAGGCATGTAGGTGACTGGCGGACGGAGGGGGAGGAGGCTTCGTTTATATACATGTTATGTTTTGGTCTCTAGTTTGGGAAAGGTGATTTATATACTAATAGTCAAAAAGCACACTGGAGTTTTTTTTTTTTTTTTTTTTTTTTGTGGGAATGTGGGGTGGAGGAAATGTGATGATTACTTACTAAAGGCCAGAAATTACTCGAATCCTAGGTGCCCAAACCCTTAAATTATTATTGCCATAGCCCCCAAGTTTGCTAGCTTCCATTCTACAAGAGTAACTATATAATTTATAAGGCAAGCATATCGTTGGTGTCGACGATCGATGGCGTGGTACCGTTACGATGGCTGTGTAGTGTGTCAAGGGAGTCATCGTACCGGTATGTACAGTCAGCGGCAAAAGTCCTGTCGCCTCACTTGCTTCACCGAGGCACGCGATGTTCATAGACTCGCGATTATTAAGTGTAGAAACGTGTGTATTTTTCGGATCCATGAACACTGCCTGTCTCGGTGAAGCAGGTGAGGCGACAGGACTTCTCCCTCCGACTGTACAGTCGGCGGCAAAAGTCCTGTCGCCTCACTTGCTTCACCGAGGCACACAGAGTTCATTGGACTCGAGAAATACGCATGTTTACTACACCTAATAATCTCATGTCTATGAACATCGCGTGCCTCGATGAAGCAAGTGAGGCGACAGGACTTTTGCCGCCGACTGTACACTCGCAATCCAAAACTTGTATCCAGGTCTTGTTGAAGATTCGAATAATTTGACATACTAGTGAACCAATTACACGCTTATCCTGTTTCATATTTGTTTGAGCTCGCTCAATACTCGATCAGACTATTCGAAATAAACCTGGATACATATTGTGGATTGCGAGTGTACAGTTGCAGACACATGAAACAAACACACTTTAAACAGGGCCCCTTATATATATGTATAAAATACTCCGTCTGTATGTGTGTGTGTTTGTTTAGCCGCTATGTACGGCCGCATCGTTTTACCTAGAGTAAATATTAACACGCCATTTTGATCGGTGAAGCCTGGGAAGCGTCCACGGCCTATTTTTCTTCTTGTAGCATAATTATTTCTCGAGTTATAACACCGTAAATACACAAGGTACCCCTTTATTGAGTTAGGGGAGCATAGACTACCCTAAATTTAAGCCCTCTCTGGCTGTGGACAAGGGGTCGAGTGGTTAAGGCGCTGAGCCTTAATTTGGCCTTAACCGAAAGATCCCAGGTTCGAATCCCCGGTGGAGGTACAATTTGTTTTAATTTTTTTGTTGACAAATGATACATCATTCTGACCTGTGTAGTTCTGGGAATGTCCTCAGTCTAATTTTATTTTTGGTGGATATGTGTTTCTTGAATTATCAGCTTAAAACAACCAAAGATTTATGGCTTTCTCCACATAGACTCTATGGTCTCAACCATCAAGGATGCAGGCAGGCCTGGTTTGTATGCCCAGTTTAGGAATGAATTCAAACCACAAAATGTTGAACACCTAAATTTAATACTAAATCTAAGGACAGTGAAAAAAAAGTTTGATCCCAGTATCCCTGCAGTCCAAGCCGAAGGCTGTTATCAATTTGCTACTCGACCAGCCTGCCAGGTGTTGCTGAAACCGCCTATTTATATTCGCACTTAAAACAGCCTCATAAATAGACTGTCAGCCGGAAACCAATGCAATCAGTGCTGGGTGATTGCAGACGGTCAGTTTTTCTGGTGATGTAGTGACCTGAAAAGGCGAATCTCGGCACTACACCAGGGGGGGTAGGGGGGGTACCCTTATGGTGTACTGGGTAGAGCTTCCGCCTCGTATGCTAGAGGTCCCGGGTTTGATCCCCGGTAAAAACATCACAGAGTTTTAAGAGAGATCAATTTCTGTGTTCCTACAGTGAGGTCGGCAGCTGCAGCTGGCTGTGGAACGTTTCTGTACTCTCTGTGCTCTGTGAAGAATAGTTCGGTTCTCCAGGAAAGGTTTTATTCTTTAGTTTATAGTAAGGTCATTACTGCCCTTTTTCGTTATCACTTTAAAGTTGTCTCAGTTGTTGATAGGATTCTTTTCTGTGGCTTCCATTTAGGGCAGCCTACTGTTGTTTTGTGTGGTATCAATTTAGGGTACTGGTAATTATTTCTTGCAGTGTGTGGTGTGGTTGGTGTATCATCTCAATGGCTAGCAGTGCTTTGTGTGTGTGTGGCCCGAATGATTTATGTGCAAGAGACCCTGTGTTATTTGCTGTGTGTACTGCGTGTTGTGTAGACTTGTTATTAATTGTGTTTATTGATGAGGTTTGTGTGTTATTGCATACCAACACTCTTTCTTGCATCACATTGTAAAAGTAAATATGCCACCCAAAAAGGATAATGCGAAGCGCAAAGCTGCTGAGTGTCTTGGTGAGTCTGAGGAGGGCCGTGCGAAGCCACTTGCTGCCAATTGAGAGCAAATTGCTGCTGCGCGTTCATTCGAGTCTGAGCAGGTGCATGCTCAAAGACTTGCCTCTAATCGAGAGCAAATGGCTGCTGCGCGATATTGCCTTGCTATTTAATTATGGCTGTTATAATGCCACCTTCTGTTGCGTCATGGATAACTTTTGCGGATGTAAAGCTGGCATGGTTTCTCTTGGGGACCAGCAACCACAGCGGATAATGGACTCCTTCCACCCTCCTAATAAGTTCACATTGTATAAAAATATAAAAATAATTAGAGGACATTTATTGACAAAACCACATGTAGGATCTTCACCCGGACAACGTCGGGCATCGCTGCTAGTCAAGCATTAAATAGGACAGGCCAGAACACAAAACCTCATATCCTACTCTATGCTCAATGAGGAACCCGCTTCCCCCCACCCCCCGTCCCCCAGGTGTGTCTGTTTCATGTGTCCGCAACTGTACTACGTCATAATGAGAAGTTCTTGCATACAGCCAGCCCTTAGACTTAGAGCAACACCTACTTATAAAGAGCATGCCGGTGACATCGTTGATCAGCTTCAGGAATGACATCTCCTCTTCGCCACTAAAGGGTTGTTCTGCAGGGTGGAAAGTGACCACATAAATATTTCTCAATGCTGGCTGGCTTCTTACACTACACTAATAAGCCTTCGAAACCTCTCTTAACTATCTAAAACACTTCCATAACATAATAATATACAGAAAAACGCACACCTGCTTTGTTTATATTATGTGGTAAATATACAAACGCACAATCGCTTTTGTTTATATGCAGTATATATTTTTGCCTGTATGACTGGCGGACTTACTGACATCATCCGCTTCCTGCATGAAGAAGAGGGGGCATAAGGCGAGCCACACCGCTGCAAGGAAGGAAGGAAAACTGATCACCACCTGCCTGTACCTCTCTTCATCTCGACCACCTGGAAGAGTAAAAAAAATAAAATGAAAAAAATTAATTGGCACAAGGATATAAAATTAAGGAAGAAAACATGTATTGAAATGAAGCTAAAAAGCAAAAAGAAAACTAAAAAAAAAAAAAAAAAAGACTAAAGAAATGAACTGGCACACAGATAAAATGAAAAGAAAAAATATATATAGGAATGAACTGACACCAATATGAGAAAATAAATAAATAAACTTACACGCAAATAAGAAATTAACTATACAAAGCTAGAACATCACAACAACAACAAGTGAAATAATAAAATATCCATATGTAAAGGTCTCAAAAATATTAATTATGTTTTATCTGGATGTTCGTATTCATATGGTTATATTGACATTTTGAAAATGAACCCTTTTTATTGAGGGTGAACCCCTCGGTTGAACCCCCTCTCGGTTGAACCCCTTCTCGGTTGAACCCCCTCTCGGTTGAACCTCTTAAATATTGGCTGAACCCCTTTTAAGAAGTGGTCACCCCAAGAAGAACAAGAACATGAAGGAAAACCCATCAAAAGCTCCGGCTCTTAATGATTCAAGTGAAATAATAAAATATTCATATGTAAAGGTCTCAAAAATATTAATCATGTTTTATCTGGATTTTCGTATTCATATGGTTATATTGAAATTTTGAAAATGAACCCTTTTTATTGAGGGTGAACCCCTCGGTTGAAAAAATGATTCAATGTCGATAAAAGAAAATGGATGGGAGGAAGAGAGTGAGTGAGTGAGTGAGTGAGTCAGTTGAACCATTTTAAGAAGTGGTCGCCCCAAGAAGAAGAACAATAATTACGATAAGACCTAGAGCTGTCGGCTTAGGCCGGAGCAAAAAAAAAAAATAATAATAATAAATGATTCAATGTCGGTAAAAGAAAATGGATGGGAGGAAGAGAGTGAGTGAGTGAGTTGAACCCCTTTTAAGAAGTGGTCGCCCCAAGAAGAACAAGAACAAGAACAATAATTCGGATAAAACCTAGAGTTCTCGGCTTAGGCCGGAGCTAACAACAACCACAACCCTATACACTATAATATTACCTGGGTTCCTGGCAGAGGATTCCTTGTTTGTTGTTGTTATTGTTGTTGTTGTTGTGACGGAAGTGTATGGGAAGGCTCCGGTGGCTGTACAGAGCAAGAGGAGAGGTCTGAGTGTGGCATACAGACCCCGGCCTCTACTGCACACGTCACCACAAAGCCTAGTCAACATCATCTGCAGCAGGAGTTCACACAGGGGTCCTATTATTATTATTATTATTATTATTATTATTATTATCAAAAATTTTATTATTATAATTTAAATTAATATTATTATATAAATTATTATATAAATTATTATTATTATTATTATTAATGCTTGGACTGTTGATATATTGAGGGGTTATCATGGCATTGTTCGTATAATTACTATTGCATATCATAAAATATTATCAAATGGAGTTGGGTTATAGTGAAGAGTACTTAATTATTCATAGCAACTCACACTTAGACAACATTGAGTTTCTTTTAATCTTAGAAGCACTGTTATCGCATTTACATCATTGACTAAACCCTCCCCTAAATACACAAATATCTTCTCTATAAAGACTAGAACCCTTTGAAGGTGTGGTGACAAAGCCAACAAAACAATTTCCTCCACAAAAGAGAAGGGCATTTGTCTTCCTTTTACCGGATAGAAACGGGTCGTCTCTCCCACTGAAACCTCTCCTCCATATCTCTCCTTCGTCTACTCTCTCTCTCCCCCCTGACCAATCTCTTTGCCCAATCTCTTCAGGCGGCACACACACCCTCATCCCTCTCTGTCGCACTCACTCCTCGCTATTCCCTGCCACTCCACTGCTCTCGACCACCTCCTTCTTCCTTCACCAGACCCAACACGACTTTAAATCTTTATCGTTTTGGAAGATTTGTTGTTTTACTTTGTTTCTTTTGCCGTGACAGTACAAACTCCCGCTACTAAAGCACCTGCGCTCACACACCACACACACACACACACATATAACAGAATAAATGTATAATCATAATTTCTGGCGTGATACAAATAATATCCCTGCATCGAAAAGTGTTCACCATCTGTTCAACATCTACAAATTCTCCTTTACAGTACTCTACCTTTATCTCATCCCATTGGCACAGACACCTAAGGGAGTATTAAAGTGCTGATACATCTAGAGCAACTGATTCTTCCAACCTATTCCAAGCAGCAGACCACCATTAATTTTGTTAATCTGGTCCTCATTCCTGGGATACTTTTGAGGAATGAAGGCGCTCTAATGTACCGGTACACCAATATTGTACAGTAGTTAGTACCCGCATAAGCCACGAACTGAATGCAGACATCGATATATTCCCTTGAGAACAGAGACAATAAAGCACAGCTAATCATGCCCCCTCCCTCCCACCTATACACCCAGAGAAACTTCTTCCATAACTCTCCCTGTAGTTCCGCCGCCGCTTCTCAGACTCCGCCAGCCCACTCCAAATCAGCGGAAACTTGCGGAACTGCATATGTATAACCCGGGCCAGGCAGCCTCGGGGAATAAATAATGTGGCTGATCGCTGCTAACACTTCTCTCATCTTTCAAAGAATAGTATACTTTTGGTACGGACAGCAGAATAAATTCGCTTCCATCTCATATTGCTAATATGACCAAATAGTTGCATTCTGAAACAGTTATTCCAACATCATACGTAATTTACCATATGAAAACTATATCTGTCATATCTGCATTAAAATTGTATTACAACATCACTATAGCTAATAACATACGCAGGTGAAAATGAAGCGAACTAATGCTGTCGACTGTACATACATTAGGATTCCTCCAAATTATGACATGAAATAGGACAATAGTTTCGAGGAATTAGTTGCACTAAATTTACCAACACTATATTTCCTTCCCTTAAGTATGACCATTTCAAGGGGTCGTCAACTCATATCGTGGTTGTCTAATAATTGAAGGACTATTGACTCCTCTAAGCTATGCCAGGATATAGAATTGTACCCGAGTGTTCGTTGCTATATGTATATATATATATATATATATATATATATATATATATATATATATATATATATATATATATATATATATATATATATATATATATATATATATATATATATATATATATATATATATTACAGCAATGTTAACAGAAATTAATATCGTGAGTTGTCTAATAACTGAAGGGCTAGTAATTATTGCTCTAAGCTATCCCAGTATGTGGTCTAATACGTCAGTGTTCGTTGTTATATGTATTTACTGTATGTATCTGTGTCATTGTAATGTTAACAGAGAATTATATACATCCCTGTGTTAGTAAAGAGAGTATTCTATGGTAACTCTAATCAACTAACCAATTTGCAGCAGACAGAGAGCGAGCTATGTAGGTCTTCGTCACCTCCAGCCAACCTGACTGAGAAAAAACATCTCTCTGTCTACTGGGGCGTGCAAAGAACATGGCTTAAGGGAATCATATAATGTGGGTGAATAGATAACATACTGATTCCTCCAACTAATGCAAGGAAACAGGCTATACCTTTACATACAAGTAAGGGGTTTGTTTCGTTGCAATGTTTGGGGGAGTCAGGTATTCTCAAATTGACTCAGAAGAGACGACCCCCTTCATTGATAGCACACAATTCCGTCTGAATATTTTATTAACCACTTGACTTCTTCTATCTTACTCCCAACAGGTTATTGATTAAGTGTCCATTGTGTTCTCACTTGATAACCCTATCCTGACCATGAGTGTGTCCCTAACATTTATTATGCGTGCACCTCTTATCATTACAATCGTTAATCCAATATTTATTTTACTGTTAGTATATTACAGTAATATATTTTCTCTCTGTGACCTAAGGATTATTTTTTATTTATAAAAGTGTATCCAATATATATTTATATATTTAGTAATATATTTTGTTCTCTGTGACCTAATGATTATTTTTTTACTATCATTAATCCAATATTCATTTATCTATTTATTAATATATTTAGTAATATATTTTGTTCTCTGTGACCTATGGATTATTTTTGTTTATGTTAATTTCGTACTAACTTCTGTAATACGATGATATTTTTGCAACTCAGGCGGGATTCAGTACACAAGTTAAAATATCGTATATTATTTTGCATCTCATTACATCATCGCGCCAGAGAGACGACCAATAAAAATAATCATCTAGCCAGGCTCTACCAAGGACAGAACCAATTTCAGACCTTATAATATTCTGAAGCTGTAATAACTCAGAACTAATACAGAACCTGAAACATGAAACATAATCAATCATTCATAACATTTTGCCTACAGAACCAATATAGAACCTTGTAAAGTCATGGTCTAATGTACTGCAACACCTTCCAATGAGATGGCTTCGAAAAATGATCCGAAACTATAGCTGTTGGTGAGTGTAATTTTGGTTCATAAAATTAACTCAAATAGCTCGCTTTTATTCACCAGGTTGCAGTACATTAGACCATGACTTAACATACCTATATGACACCGTAATAACACCTCGTTTGAACTATG
>JAWZYT010006267.1:5000-27500 GCA_034508575.1 Petrolisthes manimaculis | reverse complement strand
CCAACCACTCAGAACTGACCACACAAGACGGCAGGCAGCCACTCAGAGTAACCAACCCGATCTACAATCAGACCCACTCACTTCACACCACTCGCAACCACCACTCAGAACACCGGACACCGACCTATCAGAACGACTAGTCAGAAGGGACAACAACTCAGAATGACTACCACTATAAGAGACGACCACAATCAGAAAGACGACCACTCAGAAAGACGACCACTCAGAAACACGACCAATCAGAAACACGACCACAATCAGAAACACGACCACAATCAGAAACACGACCACAATCAGAACGAAGATCAAATTCGAAAAGACAACAAACTATAAACGACTCAGAGACAACCACAATCAGAAAGCCGACCAAACCACCACTCAGACCACACAGGTAGGATGGGCCTATAGTACAGAGCGCGTGTGGCCCATCAGAACAGCAGGGGTGTATGGGGTTACTCAGGAATACTTATAGAGCCGAGAAACTGGATACTCAGTGTGGATGATACCCTCACTCACTCACTCACTCACTCTCTCACACACATTTTCTACTTTCTCTTTTGCTCTCTCTCTCTCTCTCTCTCACACACACACAACACTCTCTACTCTCTCTTACTCTCTCTCACACACACTACTCTCTCTCTTACTCTCTCACACACACTACTCTCACTCTCTCTCTACTCTCTCTAACACACTCTCTCTCTCTCTCTCTCTCTCTCTGGTGTTTTTTTTTTAATCTACTAAGCACTCAAGGAGATTCCACGACACTTCTCCAGTTACCCCTTGTCTCGTGAGCATGTCCCAGTGTGTGTGTGTGTGTGTGTGTGTGTGTGTGTGTGTGTGTGTGTGTGTGTGTGTGTGTGTGTGTGTGTGTGTGTGTTGTTGTTGTTGTGTGTAAATGTCAGTGTGTACATTTGTGAGCGCGTCTGTTTGTGTGCGCGAAAGAGATTTATGTGTATAAATTTTGTGTGGCTTTGTGTGTAGTGAGTGTGTACTGTTGTGTGTGTGTGTGTGTGTGTGTGTGTGTGTGTGTGTGTGTGTGTGTGTGTGTGTGTGTGTGTGTGTGTGTGTGTGTACAGATGAATGTGCACACGCAAATTTAAGCTCCCACAACAATTTTCTTTGTTATATACACAGACCTTATCCTTTTAAAGCAAGATATATTCCATTTTCATACTCCTTTGTCTCTCTCTCTCTCTCTCTCTCACACACACACACACACACACACAAAGATATATAGCACATAATGACGACATACTAAAAGAAGAATGGCCACCCTTACTACAACACACACACACACACACACACACACACACACACACATACTAAATCGTCCGAAGTAATGGTGACCTCACTGCTTACCCTGCTCTTCTTCTTCTTCTTCTTGTTAACGTGAATGATGGTGAAAAGTGCGTCGTCGCTCACCACACACACACACACACCCTCGACCTGTGTGTGTATATATGTGTGTGTGTGTGTGTGTGTGTGTGTGTGTGTGTGTGTGTGTGTGTGTGTGTGCGTGTGTGTGTGTGTATGTATGTACACTCGTTGCATCTAATTCCCTATCACACAGTCACCGAGAACAGTTTCCAGACAACAACCAGTGATTAAAGTCCCCAGCTAAACTGCAGTACATTCACAGGTAATAATTTTCTTATCCCTTATTATGAAGCACGTCAAATCAGTGACAGCCACGACAACAAAATGGCAACTCTTCCCCGATCCACCACGACCAATCTAGACCATGCAACTTTAGATGTCAGAAGTGGCCATCCATCCAGACATACTGTAGCTCCCAATTATAGTTTACTGTCGGGTAGTTATTATGCATGAACCGGACTATGGAATTAACTGATGGTACATGCAATACAGGCAGCAGCTTTATTTTTTAACCAACTCCAGCCACATGCATCGACTCCCTCATTATAATTCTCTAAGCATAACGCAAGTCAAAAGAAAACATCACTCCCTATCATGTACCCAACTGGTTAACTATATAATTATCTATTTACAATTATGCAAATGACCGAAACTGAAATCGACTTGCTTGCTTCTCGGTGGTCAATGTTACCTTAAATAAACCTGCCTATGTATGTATGTATGTATCGTGTCTTGCTTCGTGGTCACAGGTGGTTTCGCTTCAGTTAGTTTGTTACGATTATGTTATGATGATCCTTTATTAATTAAGTAGTGTGTAGCTGCTTGTATTAAATTAAAAGATGGTAGTTAAGGGACCCTGTGATCGTATATATATAATAGGAGGCTTCTGATGTAATGTAAGTATTATATGCCTCAGTCTTCTTCGTGCTGACTGACTGACTGACTGACTGACTGCACGAGTATATTAGTAGGGACTGTAAACGTGTATTGCAGTGCCATAAATCCCCCCCCCCCGTTTCCCACTGGCCCCCTGGTATGCATCCGCTGCAACATGGGAACCTTTACGTACACACACACACACACACTTCTCACATGCATACAAAAATACTACTACTAATTTAAAAAAATAATAATAATAAAAAAAAAAATAATAATATTGTCTGTTCAAAATTTGTGTTCCACTAGCCTCTATCTATCTAGCTGTTTCTATCTGTCTATCTATCGCTATTTCTATCTGTCTATCTATCGCTATTTCTATCTGTCTATATATCTATCTATTTATATCTATCTATCTATCTATCTATGTATTTCTATCTATCTAAGCATAAGAGGCCAAAAGGAACACAAGTTTTGAACAGAGTATAGTAATATAAACAGTGAACGTGGGACAGGCAATAAATGAGGGAAAGCCAATATTGTGAACTTTTTACTACTGTTTCTTCATGCTCAAAATAATGGTTATAATGTTATCAGTTCCCTTACCATCCATCAGAAAGTAGGAAATATAGAGGACACTTATTCTATCCCTGGGCAGGACATTAATACTTTATACATTATATATTTTCAAATCTAGTTCAAGATAAAATTATTTTACTTTTTGTTACTATGATGAGTTAAACAATCTTAACTGAACATCTATTATCTACTAATATCTATCTTTGTAAATTAATATAATCCCTAAATTCAGTATCTAACTTAGGAAGATATTAAGTGTATGTGTGTGTGTGTGTAAATGTGGGTGGGTGTAAATATATGTGTGTGTGTAAATATGTGTGTGTGTGTAAATATATGAGTGTGTGTTTATGTAAATGTGTATGTGTGTGTAAAAGTGTGTATGTGTGTATGTGTGTGTGTGTGTGTGAAGGACGAGTGAGGGACAGGGGTGACAGGTAGGACGAGGGTATAACATTACAGCAAGGTCGTCTCCTACAGGTTTCACAGTTCCCTTCTCATTCCTCCACACTAAAAAAACTAAAAAAAACTGACGTGTCTTGAATTCCTGAGGCTCATAAATATACCACATGGAATTAGTCTCTACTTTTTATTATCCTAAAAAAAAAAAAAAAAAAAAAAAAAAAAAAAAAAAAAAAAAAAAGCTAACTAGAATTTCCACGTTGATTAACAGAAAAAATAAACACCCCCGTAAATATTATTAATTAGCAGATTTCATTACTTGCAATTTTAAGGAGTTTTTACCTTTAATGGTCCTTAATTAAAATTCAAGAACCAGAATTCGTCGCCTCGTCACATATATTAATCCACCTGACTCTGAAATCCTTGTTCATTAAAAGTATAAAGAAAGAAAACCCATTGGTGACATAATTCTTCCAAGATATCCTGGAATTTTGCCAACGTCACCGCAAAATCGACGAATAAATAAAGGAAATAAAGTAAAATAATAATAATAATAATAATAATAATAATAATAATAATAACAATAATAACAATAACAATAATAATAATAAATATAATAATAATAAATATAATAATAATAAATATAAAAATAATAATAATAATAATAATAATAATAATAATAATAATAATAATAATAATAAATATAATAATAATAATAACAACACTAAGTTATCTAGTATGCAAAGCCGTGTGAATCCTATCACCTTCACTTAGTCAAAATAGTTAATGGTTTTTTTTAAGTTAATAATAATACCCGGTCTGTATTCCCAGTCAAACCCCAAAATAGATTCTGTATAACCGTAATTTTGTTATACGATATGAATGATTTTGTAATTGTTTTGTACTCAATCCCATCCTCACTTCAATCATCCACTCCACAGTTGATTTGTTTCAGAGTTCGTAGTCCTAAAGTGGAAGGACCAAAAAATGATTTGTGATATTGTACCGAGTGGTGTCCCCATGAAGCACTGAAATATTATCATTTACATAGAGCCTACATCGTAAATTTGCTTAGTTCCTCAGGGCACCACCACAAAACATCTTCGTATACAACTACACCAAGCTTGTATCATAAATTCTGCGGTGTGACAGTGGTTGGTTGTATAGAATTGTTGGTCCTCCTCACATTCAACCTCAAATCTTCTTCTCTTCCGTATAAGCAAACGCACTGGGGTCTACATTCACCTCGGGGACATCGGTCACTGTCCCAGCATTAAGTGAAGGTGATCTTAGAAGGAGTTAAGAGTGCAAGGTCCGAGGATAAAAAGTTTAATTGCCTGTCGTATGAATACCTGTGGCTGACGTCCACACCTAGCATACCTGTGGCTGTCCCCTCACCTGCCCTCCCCTGTTCTGCTCTCTCTACTCTATTCTCACCTGCCCTGCTCTCTCTGCTCTATTCTCACCTGCCCTGCTCTCTCTGCTCTATTCTCACCTGCTCTGCTCTCTTATGCTCTCTTCTCACCTGCCCTGCTCTCTCTGCTCTATTCTCACCTGCTCTGCTCTGCTCTCTTGTACTCTATTCTCACCTGCTCTGCTCTGTTCTATTGTGCTCTATTCTCACCTGCCTTCCCCTTCGTTTTCCCACTCACCTACTCCCTTTCTCTCCTCTTCAGTCACCTGTCACCTTCCCCATCCCCTATTTCATTTCACAGCCTCTCCACCACCACCACCACTTTCCTCTCTTCACAAGTTCTGTCTCCTTCCTCTTGCCCTTCACGGACTTACAGAGTTAAATGGTGGATGAGGCAACGACGCGACGAAAAATGGAAGGAGTGGATGATTGGCTGATGAAATAAGACAACGAACGAATGAATCGAGGGGAACTAAATGAAAGGAGTAAGTAACAGGTTGATTGGTTGATGAAATTAGTATTTGGAGAGAAAATGTAATAAGGATCGAAGGTTTGTTGTGGTTTCCCCTGTGTGTGTGTGTGTGTGTGTGTGTGTGTGTGTGTGTGTGTGTGTGTGTGTGTGTGTGTGTGTGTGTGTGTGTGTGTGTGTGTGTGTGTGTGTGTGTGTGTTAGTGTGTGTGCGTGTGTGTGTGGTGACAAGTAAAACGACCAAATGATGACAAATGGTTGGGAAGGACAAAGAGGAGGAGGAGGAGGAAAACAATAGGAGGGGAGAGGAAGGTCAAAATGATATATAAAATACATTAGACATTGGCCATAATATAATGCTACAGAATAAGAAATGAGAAGGGAATAGAAATAAGACAAATACATTGAGAGATAATCAAGAAAGAGAAGGTGAAAAGAAGAATGAGAGACGAGGATAACAAGAAGTGAAATAGCGAAAAATAGCAAGAAAAAAAGGTAAAGGAAGACGAGAAGATTGGAGAGGTGAAGAAAGACGAAGAAGAAAGAATAGGTAAAGAAAGACGAGAAGAAAGGAGAAGAAGTAGAAAGGAGAGGTTAAGAAAGACGAGAAGAAAGGAGAAGAAGTAGAAAGGAGAGGTTAAGAAAGACGAGAAGAAAGGAGAGGTGAAGTATACCAAGAAGAAGGAAGTGAAAAAAGACGAGAAAAAAGGAGAGGTTAAGAAAGACGAGAAGAGTGGAGAGGTTAAGAAGTCCAAGAAGGGGAAGAGAGAGGTAAGGTATCACCCCACAGGAAGCAGGGTCCGAACAGGGAATGTAGGCATCACTTAGGTAGGGCATAACAAGGGTGAGAGTTGAAGAGGGGGAAGGGGAGAGGAAAGGGAGGGAAAGGGTAGAGGAAAGGAAGGAAAAGGGTAGAGGAAAGGGAGGGAAAGGGTAGTGGAAAAGGAGGGGATGGGTAGAGGAGATGGGGAAGGGTAGATGAAGGAGAGAGTTCTTAAAGAGAGAGCAGGGTTGAGGAAGGGGTAAATAATATAATGGTGTCTAATCTCTAAAATACTGAAAGTCTCATGGCTATCTACTGTATGTAAATTCACAAACAACAAATGCAAAGGTAAAGCCACAATCAAATATCCAACGACATTTTCCTTCCATCGTGCATTTAAATCTGTATCATATCAACATATAATCATACAACAACACCTTACTCAACTCAACCCCGTCAATTATTATTATGAGATCCTGCAAAATCATACACGTGTTTATCTTTAATACCAAGATATTTAATACAATGAAAGGAAAGAGTCGGTGGATATTTGATTGTGACTGTACGTGAATACAAACAAATGCTCTAACACAACACACAATCACACGTATACGTACGCAGAGAGAGAGAGAGAGAGAGAGAGGTGTACTGTCGTAGTAGGGTGGTGACAGCATGATGGTGGCCTCGTCATAGTCAACATACCCTACTTAAATTACCTCGCTAGCAAGCAGTCACCCCCCCCCCCCCACTCTCTCTCTCTCTCATGTCCCTTAGCAGTCGCCTCTCACTTTCCTTGTCATCAACATATCCAAATCCTCAAACCCCTTCTATCCTAACCTAACCTAACCTATCCTTGCCATCAAATTCCTATCCCACAACCCCCCCTCACCCTCAGCCAATCCTACTCCTGCCTCTCCCCTCACCCTCAACCAATCCTATCCCTACTCCCCCCCCCCCCCAACACACACACACACAAGACCAGCCAACACCATTCCACTGTGTCATCCAACCCTGTCCCCTACCAGTACCCCTCAACCTTTGCTTCCCTCCCTCCCTCCCCCCTTACGGTGAAGCAGTGACATCCAAACCCACCCACCCTGCAACGCCACACCCTCTCTCCCACGACCCTAACACCCTCTTTCCTTTCTTTCTCCCACCCTTCGCCATCGTGACACGTTCCCCTAACCTACCGACTCTCCTTTCACCCTATGTATTCCCCTCCCACCATAGTGAAAAATCCTATATATCGAATCCCTCCCACAATCACCACCACACTATCTGTAAACCCTCTCCTCAATCCACCACCCCTCCCCGATCATCCTACCCCACCTACCTAAATTTCCCCGTTCTCTCGACCCCCTACTTCAACATGACACCTTATCCTTCAACTACCTTAGGGACAGACAACGTTCCCCTAACAAACAAACCAGTACCACCACCACCACCAGACCGTAACTCCTCGTCACCTCACCCCGTTACCTCACACTTCAGCCACCCCTCTTCATTTTTTTTATCAAGAGTATAGGGGCAAGGAAGAGGGTGAAGAAGGAAAGTGTTAGTTTGCAAATAGGACTATACTAACATTGTGTACTTTGTGAGTTGTGTTGCACGAGACGAGACATTGTTTAGAGGAATTAGTAGCATCCATATTCGTCCCCAACAAAATTATGACCCCCTTCACTGTTGTTAGCAGCTTTGGTCTCCTGTTAAGGTGTGTACAGAACCTATTTTTCCCATGTAGTAAAGTCCCTGAAATACTTACTATACATAAAGATATATTTAAAACCCTACCTACATTTTTTAACACTGTGTATAAAGTGTGTCGCGTTCTGTAAGCCGTCAGCTACACTACTTAAAAAAACACACCATAAATGCATAAATTTTGAAGTAAAAATTTAACACAACATATCTGAATCCCTAAAGCAAAATTGAAATAAACATGAAGCCCATGTTTACTGAATTCCTGAAGTACAAACATCAACCTAGCGTGCGAGTGATAATGAAGGTAAATTGAGGCTACACTGTTCTAAGTAGATGAAATTAGGTCAAAATGGACATACCTAGACGTGTGTGTGTGTGTGTGTGTTTGCGTGCATGCGTGCCTGTGTGTGTAGTTGTGTGTGTGTATGTGTATGTGTGTGGCTGTGTGTGCGTGCGAATGAGTGCCTGCGTGCCTTTGTGACTATGTGTATGTATGTATGTGTGTATGTATGTATGTGTGTCACTATGGATGGCCCTGACTGACTAGCCACCTCGGGGGTCCTCACTTACTCAAATGGTGGTCATAACTTCACGTCTGGGTACAGCAGTCGACCCTCAACAACATAATGACCTGGGGTACACGCACGCACGCACGCACGCACGCACGCACACACACACACACACACAAACACAGACAACAATCGCACAGAGAAACAAGACATACATGGAGGCAGACAAACACGGAGAGAGAAAGAGACAGACATACACACAGAAACACATGGAAACACACACAGAGGCATCCAGACAAACCACTAGACAGGCAGACAAACAGGGGGACACGTAATAGACTCACAAACAGACAAACAATCTTCCTCTACATAGGCTACAGACAAATTAATCCTCCCTCACCTTTATTTAATGTTGTTCCTACTATTCATTCATTCTAGTCCAAGTTCAGTGAAAAATCAAATGAAGTTGGATGTGATTCAGCCGCACTACAACATGTCCTACTGCACTAGCTGTTTCGTGGGAATCAAATGAAGTTGTGATTCAGCCGCACTACAGCATGTCCTACTGCACTAACTGTTTCTCATCACGCAGGCTAAAGTGGAGGGGTAGTACTTTTGTGTTGTCACCCCAGGCTTACCAGACCAGACCAGACTCTATACAGATTACCAGAGTCCAGGAACAGCTTGTATTAGGGAACTACACAACAAACAAGCAGGAAAAACAAATGTACAGGGAGAAAAACAAACTAGCTGGGAAAACAAATGATCTGGGAAAACAAATGAACTGGGAAAACAAATGAACTGGGAAAATATATGAACAGGGAGAAGAAATTAACTGGGAAAATATATGAACAGGGAGAACAAATGAACAGGGAGAACAAATGAACAGGGAGAACAAATGAACAGGGGGAACAAAACAAATGAACTGGGAGAACAAATGAGCAGGAAAAACAAATTAACTGGGAGAACAAATGAGCTGGAAAAACAAATTAACTGGGAGAAGGAATAACAGGGAGAACAAATGAGCTGGGAGAACAAAACAAATTAACTGGGAGAACAAATGAACTGGGAAAATATATGATCATGGAGAACAAACTGAACAGGGATAATTTGTTTGGGTTATTTCTTGAGGCTATATTGTAACCCCTGCTCTTACCACCATTATCATTATCACTTACCTGTCATTAACTTCAGTACCAACACTACTGTACCATTATTACTATCACCACCATTAACAAACACACACACACACACACACACACACACACACATCATCATCATCACCACTAGACAACGACAACAACAACAACAACAACGTGCCCACAGCAACCAACCAACCAACCAACCAACCAACCAACCAGCATCCCCCTCAGCGTTCACTCGTTGGTGTGCCCACTGCTTGATTACGAGTTACGAGACACGAGTCAAGAGTGGCGACAGCTATATGAGGGACATCAACTCGAGGATTCACAAGGCACGGCGACAAGGACGGAGAAGACAATGCGATAATAAAAGAGATACAGAGTGACGTTTACTTCAGGGGGATACATATAATACTCACTCTCATGTCTGTTTATATGTATGTAAGATTGGAGGGGTACTGATTCCTTCCATGTAGGATACCAAACAGTTTTTCTTGCTGTATATACTGTGGTAAGTCTGATGCCTGTTGTTGTCTGGAGGAATCACTAACCTCTTCAAGTCCACCACCACCATGAGATATTATTACCAGTTTAAACTCTTGGTTGTCTTACTTATCTGCATGAAGGGTCTGTCCAAATGTCTAAATATATTGCATGATGGACAATCTAATGGTTACGAGTTAATTGACATATTATTTTTAAACTTTTGGACGATAGGAGTGCTTGTTTCTCTCTCTCTTCCCGAAGCATGCAGTAAATCGTCTCATGTAATTCAGAAAGGCTAATAATATATATGTGTGTTACAATTTCCAACCTCACTCTTCTCTGGTTGAATAATTTCGTTGTGTGCATGTCAGTCATAACAAACAACAACTTCGACTCGGCTAAACGATAGAAGAATGTCAACACTCAAACAGACACAATGTGAATATAATATATACTCCCTAAAAATAATAATATAATAATAGTCTTCTGGGTAATCAAACTCATAGCAAACTTGACCAAATCCGAGCAACTTTCTACAAAAATTTATCTGGCCAGAACAAACTCAACTGAACTGTCAACTAACTTTCACCTAAAATCTACCCTAACCTAAATATACCTAAACTAAACCTAACCTAACCTTACCTCTCACTCCATCACACATCCCTCTCACCACCACAAAAAAAAAAAAAAAAAAAAAAAAAAAAAAAAAAAAAAAAAAAAAAAAAACGCAAACCTCTGTAATTGATTTAAAAAAAAGGGGGTTGACAGAGGAAATGAGAGAGACGAAAAAAAAAAATGGACACACACGAGCTAACTATATAAGTGTGGGGTTAAGATTTCGATCAACAATTTGGAGGCCACGTAATTCCTCCAAACGGGTCCACGAAACAGCGTCCTATACTGAGATAACCTGTTTCGTGGCAGGTGTTGGAGGATTTCGTTGCATCCAATTATTATTATTATTATTATTATTCTCGAGCCAAGATCACACATATTTTTTAAAGAGGGTGTGGGTGGAGGTGTTGAGGGTGTCACTGTTTTGTTTGTAAAGGAAGAAGGAAGGGAGGGAGGAAAGGAAGGGAGGGAGGAAAGGAAGAAGGAAGGGAGGGAGGAAAGGAAGAAGGAAGGGAGGGAGGAAAGGAAGAAGGAAGGGAGGGAGGAAAGGAAGAAGGAAGGGAGGGAGGAAAGGAAGAAGGAAGGGAGGGAGGAAAGGAAGAAGGAAGGGAGGGAGGAAAGGAGGAAAGGAAGAAGGAAGGGAGGGAGGAAAGGAAGGGAGGGAGGAAAGGAAGAAGGAAGGGAGGGAGGAAAGGAAGGAAGGGAGGGAGGAAAGGAAGGGAGGGAGGAAAGGAAGAAGGAAGGGAGGGAGGAAAGGAAGAAGGAAGGGAAGGAGGAAAGGAAGAAGGAAGGGAGCAAAGGAAGGAAAAAGTGAAATGTGTGTGTGTGTGGGGTTGGGGGGGGAAGAAGAGAAATAGAGAGAATGAAGGGAATTAGGAAAGGAAGGAGTGAAAAAAGAAAGAAAATACTAAAAGAACAAAATAAAGTAGGGTGATTGGAAGAGTGAGTGGTACAGTACCCAACATCATCATCATCATCATCTCCTCCCAATCCAATACCATTTTTCTCTCCACCATTTTCCCACTCCACCATTTTCCTCTCTATATACGACAACACTTTCTTAAAACCCACTCCTCTCTCCATCGCCACTACCCAATTTCGCCTTTCCCTCCTCCATCTCCACCACCACCAATACTACAACAACAACCTCCATCCCCTCTCCACCATTTTCCTCTCTCTTAAATCCACCACCACCATCCCTCTCTCTCTCTCCAACGCCAATACCCAATCTCGCCTCCCCCCCCACCACCTCTCTCCCGCACCTCCTCCCCCACACGATACCTCACCGCCTCTCACATACCTCAGGCAGTACCATCATCACCCTGGCAAATTACAGTCTTCATACCACTTTGTACCCCTCCACACCTTCCTCACACCTCCACATGACCAGCCTCACACGCCACTCTGACCCCCCCCCCTCACCTCACCTCGCCCATCTCACACACACCCACACTCTTTTACACCTCTTGTTTTCATCCATCCATCCATCCATCCATCCATCTCTCTCTCTCTCTCTCTCTCTTGTGTTTGTGTACAGCCGTGGCTGATAGTAGAGGACCAGGGTCCAAGGAGTGTTGGTGAGCAACTGAACAAAGTTCGAAAAAGTGAGTTTTCTAAACCTCTCTCAACATTGAGAATGGTTTGGAAAATTCATTGGTTCGAACTCTTCATTTGCTCTCCAACACTCCTTGGACCCTGGTCCACTACTATCAGCCACGGGTGTTCTGTACAGTTGCCAAAAAATATATTGCTACAAATCTTGATAGAACTTTAACCATAGTAATATCCACACCGATTTGTAGGGACTATAAACATGTATAACAGAAGGAAATATACACATCTTTCTGTAATACATACTTATAATCCCTACAAACAACTATGGACATTAATATACTTAATGTTTTATCAATAGTTGTCGCAATATCTTTTTTGGCAACTGTACATGCCTTATACTCTCTCCCTCACTGTCACACACACACACACACCTCGCATAAAAAAAACCCACACCATACAATCACACACCGGACAAAAACACACATCATTATCCCTACACACCCTATTATTCTACATTACCAACCCCACTACTCCACCCCTTGCCATGTTTAGTTCACCGTAACTAAATGTATTAATGCCTATGTAAGTCCCTGGATCATTACTTACAGACGCCAAGATCCGTCTGTCCTCTCTTATCCTTTTCCTTCTAACCTTTCCTATCCTATTCTAACCTAACCTAAACCCTGCCCCGTCTATCCTTTCTTATCCTTCTAACCTTTCCTATCCTTTGCTAACCTAACCTAAACCATGCCCAGCCCCGTCTATCCTTTCTTATCTTTCTAACCTTTCGTATCCTATGCTAACCTAACCTAAACCATGCCCCGTCTATCCTTTCTTATCTTTCTAACCTTTCCTATCCTATGCTAACCTAACCTAAACAATCCTTTATCCTTTCTTATCCTTCTAACCTTTCGTATCCTATTCTAACCTAACCAACACCAAGCTCCATCTCTCCTCTCTCCTTCTTATTCTTCCAACCTTTCCTATCCTATTCTAACCTAATCTAACTTAATAAGCTAGTGAGTCTAATAACCGAAAGTGAGTCTATAACCAACAGTTCTACGATTTATTTCATGTATTCGTATCTAAACCGAATGACATTTTTATCTGCAACCTTAACTAACTCATCCTAATCAAATTTACCGGGAATATAACCTATCCAATCTTTTCAAAATCCACAGAAATATCTTAATAAACCAATCCTAACTTACACTAATTTATCACAGCCCAATCTACATTATATTAATTTTATGCCTTTCTATTTTTCCGTAATTACTTCGAGGTTTGAACTGTGAAATCTGTGTGTGTGTGTGTGTATGAGAGAGATAGAGATAGAGATAGATAGAGATAGAGATAGAGATAGAGATAGAGAGATAGAGAGAGAGAGAGAGAGAGAGAGAGAGAGAGAGAGAGAGAGAGAGAGAGAGAGAGAGAGAGAGAGAGAGCATTGGACAGTAAGAAAGTCAGTCATGGATAGTAAAACAGTAAGTAAGTAGGCAAAAAAAAAAAAAAAAGCCGGTGAGAAAAAAATAAAAATACCACAACAGGTCTGCAAACAAATGACTCTAACGGCAACCACTGTCAAAAAAAAAAAAAAAAAAAAAAAAAAAATACTGATCAATGAACAAGTGGAGAGAAAAAAACAACTGGATTCCACAACACCGATGGTTCAACACTGACGAGATTACCAACTAAGAAAATCAGAGTAGAACGATACAAACTCCACAAAAGGTGGGTGTAATGGTAGAGGCTAGAGTGTCCACGTAAAAAAATCTTCCTCCCTCTCATTAGTCGGTGTCACCTCAGGAAAGGAAGCATAAATAAATGGATTGATTGGATCGGTGAACCTTTTGGTGTATATACATTTTTTTTATTTTTTTTTATTTCTATATTTTTCGGGAGATTTCGGAAACAGGGGGGAGGTTTGTGTCCTGTGTGTGTGTTATTATGTGTATGTGTGTGTATGTGTGTGTGTGTGTGTTGTGTGTTGTGTGTTATGTGTGTGTGTGTGTGATTGTTAACTATCTTACACACTAGATCCATAATAATAATATAAAAACACACAACAACACACATCACGAGTAACCAACCACCGTATTGGCAGCATTCCTTTCCTTCACTCCACAACAACATACATTAATATACGAGAGACAACAAACAAGACAAGATGGACGGCCCTCTCTCTCTCTCTCCACCCACCCACCTACCAACAACCACGGCTACAGTACCACCAATTCTTTCCCAGACAATTATACACGTGAAGGGTCATAAAGTAGGGCGAGGACACTTAACACGGGGGGACACAATGGCCGGCAGGCGTGAGGGAGGGACGGGGACATGGCTTATCACTGGTCCTAATCAAGTTGAGGGAAGGAGAGACAGGTTGGTGTTGGGGAAGGTGATGTGAGAGGTTGGGGGAGATGGGGAGAGGTTGGGGAGATGGGGGAGAGGTTGGGGAGATGGGGAGAGGTTGGTGGAGATGGGGAGAGGTTGGTGGAGATGGGGAGAGGTTGGTGGAGATGGGGAGAGGTTGGTGGAGATGGGGAGAGGTTGGGGAGATGGGGGAGAGGTTAGGGGAAGAAGGTTTAGGCGAGGGAAGTGGGGATTGTGATCGAAAGGTTGGAGAGGTGAAAGAAGTGGCTGGGAAGGTGATGATAGACAGGTAGAGGGTAAAAGAACAGTGAGAGAGGTCATGGAGAGGTTGAGAAAAGTGAGGGAGAGTTTGAGAATAGTGGGGGTGAAGTGGAACACCCATTAGGTCCACACACACACACACACACACACTTGGAGATGGGCAGATTCTTTGATAAGCCAATCCCCATACGGTTCAGCCAAGTGACTAATCATAAAACAAAGCCGTGATCTGATTCCTATTCTGAGTGAGGACCCAAAGACGTCCCCTTCCTTCCCTAAACGACAAAACATTACCTTGATCAATAACACATCAACTTAGGCTGAAACAAATAACTTACGTCCCTTTAAGGTTTATATGACCACATAAAATCCATTAAGGTTAATTTAATTGGCGATTCCCTTCGAAATAACTAATTTGATGGAGGCTTGATGGTTCTTCAAGGTGAATCAGGGGTTACATTTTCCTGATTACTCCACACTGTGCCAGCAAACATCTACCTCAACTTGGGTGGTCAAATATGCGACACATTTTCGTAGAATCAGTAATTTTTAAGAATTCGCTGAAAATTAGTGGGTGAAGCGATGACCCTTAAGGAACCTGTATATGTGATGTCGAGGAATGGAGAACACTGATTGCCCCAAAGTGTTGCAGGAAACAGACTCCTTCACTCACAGATGTTGTTTTGTGGTCATGTTTGGAGATATCAAAAGCCTCCAATCCGTCCACCATTACTCATTGACGAAAAAATTTCTTCTTGTTGGTGAACTGGAGAGCTACGGATTCCTCCAGAGTATGCCAGGAAACAAATGACCCTAATGCTACTAATATGGGGATCTGTCTGTTTCGTAGCACAGTGTGGAGGAACCAGCAGCCCTACATACTCTCCCTTTAAAGTCATGTCTCCTCGTTTGAACCGGTCGCCCTGTCAGCCATTACCAGGATCTACTTAGACCTGACCTAACAAAACCTACCCTAACCTTATAAAACCTAACCTAACCTACCCTACCCTACCCTAACAAAACCTAACAAAACGTAACCCAACCTAATCTAATCTAACCTAACAAAACCAAACCTAACCTAACCAACCCTTCTGATTCGATAGCAAAAAATCTTAGTGCTTTTGAATGGATACCTCTTTTCTTCATAATTATATTCATGACATTAATTTTCATCCCTTCCCGTTTCCTCCCTAACCTAACCTAACCTAATCTAACCCAGGTGGTGTTGGTTATAGGTGTGGTAGTTACAAGTATTATACCACAAACACTCACCATTCATTTCTCCATAGGCTACAATATATTATACACTTTGAGGCATCGGGCTGATTCAGTGGTATAGCGAACTCAGCCACCCAGTTAGTTAGTTAAATGACTTTGGTTTGAGGTTCATCACTGCTGCATATGCCTAATTAACTAGTATTCATTCAGGCTTCTGTACACTGAAAAAGTCTATCATCTCCATCTGTGCACTAAAAAAAAACAGAAGGCCTATTTTTTTTTCTTCGTTTTTTTTTTAATTATCAAGATCTCCACAACTACCATCATCATCATCATCATCATCATCATCATAAAAAGCCATATACAGTATTGTCCCCTCCCTGCACAACAAAGGTCTCCTCTCTCTTCCAAACTTTCTCCGTCCCTCTCATATTGCTACCAGTCCATTCATTATTTTATCCGATCTCATCTTTCCTTGACCATAACACAGTCAAAACCTTTCACCATCACCTAAATCTATCAAAATGCGAAGAGAAAGCGAGGGAATGGTAGGGAAGGGAAGAAAAGAGTTGTGTGTAGGGGTCGGGTTATGAGACACCAGGAGGAGGAGGAGGAGGAGGCGGAGGAGGAGGAGGAAGAGGAGCAGGAGGAGGAGGAGGAGGAGACGCAGTAGGAGGTGAGGGTGCCCATCAAACCACGGGAGATTTCAATGAAGAGGCAGCTAGTGATCCTAAACAAAACTATATATATGCCTTCACCACACTACCGCACCCTTTCACTATAGCCTTCCTTTCTTCCTCTTATGTCCTTCACCTGATTCCTGTTCCTGATTCTTCTCGCCTTTTTAGATGATCATATGCCTCTTGTCTATAATTGCCATATCTCCTTTCCCTTTCCCTTCACATTCATTACCAAACTAACATCCACTTTCTGTTCCTTGGTCTATACTTTGTTGCAGCCACCTTTATTTCTTCTCAGTTTTAATCATGTACTGTAAGATTAAACACATAAATTTAGCATCCTGTATCTACTAAACCAGGTGAACAATGACTCGATAAACAATCAACTTAGCAACCTACTATTTACAACACAATATAAATAAACTTACCACAGACTAATCACCTCATCGTCCGGGAACCTAAAAAGAATAAATCAATCACCAAACTACCCTAACAACCAAATAAATAAATCCAGAAACCAGCAAACAAATCAATCATCAATCCATCCAAAACACAACCAACCAACCAAACTCAAAACCAATCAACTAACTCCAAATCTACCAACCAAAAACCATCCAACCAAGAAAAAACAAACCATCCAAGCAACCAACAAACTCCAAATCTACAAACCCTCTCTAAAGGATATGTATGTCCAGTCACGAGCATTAATAAGTATACAGCTTTGGTTGAAGATTTGAACAGACCAATTCACCAACAAAGTAATTCCAATGTAGATCTTATTGTGCATTTGTTTACTGTCTCTATCTAGGTATTCGAAGCACACCTGAATATTTATTAGTGCTCGTGATTGTACAACCTCACACCTTCCCTCCATCCCGGAAGACGTGTCAGGTTTTAAGGGATGGACGGCAGGTGTGAGGAGGAGGAGGAGGAGGAGGAGGAGGGTATGGGTCGCTCTGCAGGGGGTCACGGTAAGGTACAAATAAACGTCAGAAGAATACCACGCCCGGCTGATGATGACCTACTACAAGATAGGATGGGGTGGTGTGGGATGGGGTCGGGTACTTAGAGGAGGAAGAGCCGAGAAGAAGATGGCCAAGAAAAATGTGAAAGAGAAGGGGGTGGTTTGAAAAGAGGGGATGATTACAAAGAGGTGATAAAGAGGATGGGAAGTAGGAAGATACGAGTAAAGTTATACGGGAGAGAAAGATGGGGGATTGGGGGGCAAGAAATACAAAAAACTTCACAAGTATGCTATAGTCACGCTGTTCACTCACACGTAACCCAAACTCTATAATAATTCTCCCAGCTAAACAGAGAAGGTGTAAAGGAGATACATGCCAAGACTTAACTAACAACACACACACATATACACACTATTACGGGCACTGCAGCGGTAAGGAGTGGTGAGGCAGGACACTGGCTCAGCCCACTACATATAAGGGAGTTTAATTCGACTGGTGAATGTTAAGCAGCACTCGAGGTAAACGCAGACAACCCCCGACAACCAACCATCCAACCTTCTACTCTACCAACCTTTATGGGGGCCAGGAGTTGAAAGGTGTTTGTAGGAGCACAGTATGTTAGGGAGAATGTACTGTAGAGGCTCAGTATCTTAGGGAGAATGTAGGAGCTCTAAGTCCTTGGGGGAATGTAGGGGGACAGTATCTTAGGGAGAATGAAGGGGCTCTGAGTCCTTGGGGGGATGTAGGAGGACAGTATCTTAGGGAGAATGTAGGGGCCCCGAGACAGAAGGGAAATGTTGGCATGGAGCCCACATGTTTAAACGAGAGGTTGTAGGGACTCAAATATAAAGAGTTATAGAAGAACCCCTGAAATAAAGGATAGGTTGGGGAGCCTAGGGATAATGGGTACTTTTAGGGGCAAGAGATAATGTGTGTTTGTAGAGGCCTGGGGATTAATGGCTTTTCAACGGGGGTCCAAAACTAAAACTGATATATTGGGTCGTTGTCCTGGTTGAACGACTGGCTATATGAAAGGAAATCACCACATTAAAAGAGAAACTGTGGAAAGGCATCAGTCTTCAAGGATTATCACAGCGGGTTCAACTTTAATCCCCATCAGGAGGGGACCAGTAATTTAAAAAAAAAACTGTAATATATAGGGAAGCTGCATAAGTAAACATGGGCCCCCTACAACTCCGCTCCTCAACTTCTTAAATATAATATATGTTGATGGCTCGTTCTATGTAAATTGACCCTCATGTAAATTTGGGGTTTATGTAAATGTTGCCTGTGTCCTCCGCCCGGTGATATGGGGAATTAGCGGCAGGAGTGAGTGGGATTACCGGGGTGGACTGGCGCCCTTCGTGTCAGGGGGCGTGTTGTAGGGACGAGTGGTTTTGTTGTGGGTGCTGAGTGGAAGTAGGTGTGTGTGTGTGTGTGTGAGTGGCTTTCTTGTGGGGATGTTGAGTAAAAGTAGGTGTGAGGGGTTTTGTTGTGAGTGTGAATGGAGGTGTATGTGGAAGAGAGGGGTTTTATTGCGAGATGTGGGAGAGTCAAGTTGGGTGTGGATGAGATATGAGTGAACGAAGCATGAGTGTGGATGAGATGTAAGTGAATGAAGCATGAGTGTGGATGAGATGAGGGTGAGTTAAGCTAGGTGTGGATGTGATGAGGGTGAGTTAAGCTAGGTGTGGATGTGATGAGGGTGAGTTAAGGTGGATGTAAGTGTTAGTGAGTTAAGATGGGTGTGGGTGTTGGTGTTGGTGTTGGGGTGGAGATGCATAACTCTGTAATTGGCAAGGACGGACGGAGGGGCACAGGACCTAGTAGGGAAAGGTGGGGGTGGGGGAAGGTGGGGGGTAAAGGGGGGGGAGAGGGGAAGGTGGGGTTAAAGGGGGAGGAGGGGGGAATGTGGGGGCAAGGAGAGAAGGGGTGTTAGGTGCACAGTCTGGGCCATAAAATAGTAGTTTTTCCTCCTAACCTTTCTTCGCTTGATGTTCAGAGAAAAAAAAAAAATCTATGCCACAAACCAGAACCAACCTATATAATAATATCACTGTACTCTACATATCGTGGTAGACTCTGGGTGAATCGACAACTCACAACTGGTCCACTCTATAAATATATATAACATACATTTCACTATTTCCTCTTCCTTTCAGATCAGACAAACTTAAAAAGCAGAAGAAAACAATCCTCTCAAAATTGGCGAGTTTCTGTCTACTAGTTTGTTTTTTTTCAACTGATCCTATAAAGTTTTACGGCACCAATCGCAGGTGAATTATTGGACTCGTAAATATAAGACGGGAATGTAACGAGTTGTTGACATCACCACAGTTTCTGGACCTCTAAATCATTCTTAAAATTTATGGATGGACTGACTGATGGCTTAGGGGATGGGACGGGCTTAAGGGGGTGCGGGAAATGGGGGACAGGTTTGGGTGGAGTAGGCTGGGGGTGGTGCGGGAATAGGGGGACAGGCTTGGGGGGACTGGGGGATCACAGGGTGCCTTAATTTAATACAAGCATTAATTATTCCAGAGCAGTGGCCTCCTCATCTGCCTATAACAGTACCGTCACCGGCTTAGGTATGACACACGTTGCCTTAGAGTGTTAATGAATACTGTCGTCGAATTGCAAATTAACATATAACTGTGCTTTTGCTTGAAATCTATAAAACCTTAGATCGAATTCGGCAGTCAGTTCATTTATAGATACTTAATTAAGGAATACAGAAGATAAAAGGTGACATACAAACAACTACTGTTCCTGTATGTTCATTTGAGTTGGATGAGGAAATTAGAAAGAGTAGAGAGTGGGAATAGTAAAAAAAAAAAGGGGAAGAAAGGAATGGAGGAGATGGAGAAATGAGTAAAGGAGAATGAGGAGAGAGGCGAAGAACAAGAGTACCAAAGAGGAGGAGGATAGAAGAGGAGGGAGAGAGAAAGAGGGTTAGGAATAAGGAAGGAGGATAGGAAAGGAGGGAGAGAGAAGGACGAGGAGGATAGTAAATGAGGGAGAGAGAAGGAGGGTTAGGAACAAGGAAGGAGGAGGAGGATAGGAAAGGAAGGAGAGAGAGAGGAGGAGGGTTAGGAATAAGGAATGAGGAGGAGGAGGAGGAGAAAAGAGCAGGTAGGGCAGGTGAACCTAATTAAGGATGGTGTTTAGTATGCCAGGGGCCCTCTCTCTCTCTCCTTCAGGTGGTCTTGTATGCAGACGCCCAACAACACGGTAAGGGGAAGGTCTAAGGGAATACATGAATAGTTAGCTAAGGTATATAAGGAAGGTGGGAAAGAAGGGTGTTGTTGTTGTTGTCATGAATGGGAGACGTGTGTGGAGGGGAGGGGAGAGGCGAGGGAAGGGAGGGGCGGGGAGGGGAGGAGAGGGGAGGGGAGGGGCAAGGGAGTGGAGGGGAGGGAAGGAGAGGGGAGGGGAGAGGGAGGAGAGGGGAGGGGAGGGGAGGGGCGACGGAGTGGAGAGGAGGGGAGGGGTATTGAAGGGATGGAAAGGGACGGGAAAAATAAGAAAAAGTAAGGATGAAAAGGGGTGGAGATGGAAGGGAAGGGACGTGAAAGATAAGAAAAAGTAAGGATGAAAGGATGGAAAGGAAAAGAGGGGAATATTTATGAAAAAGTAAGGATGGGAAAGGGAAGGAAAAGATGGGAAGGGAAAGAAAAAAAGCAAGGATAGGAAAGGGAAGGAAAAGATGGGAAGGGAAAGAAAAGAAAAGATGGAAAGGAAAGGAAAAGAAAAGAAAGGATGGGATGGGAAGGAATTGTACAGTCCACTACTAACTAATGGGTGACTACGAATGAAAACAAAGCTAAAACTTCAAAAACAACATCATCATCATATTATTAAAGTGACGTCAAAAACACTATTTACCACGACTATAATAGCAGTACAAAATTGATTTACATTTATCTGTATACGTAGACACTAACTCCTATTACTTCCAAGCTCCCCCAACACATTCATAACTCTCTCTCTGGTATACTTTCCTGGTTTCCTTTTCTGGTTTCCTGGTATACTTTGGAGGAATGAAGGCACTGCAGTCTATTTAAAGCATGCTATTCCCTTAAGTCGACACGAGAATGAAAGGACAAACACTTACCCCACCACCACTTCAGCAGGTAATTGACGTCACGCTCACCTGTCGAGGAATAGAACGGAACGTGTGAGAGACGATTAAACAATAGGAGACAAAAAAATAATCAACGTACAAGTATCAATGGTAAACAAATACATATTTAATAAACTGATGTTCATTATTTTAAGTGGCAGTTTATAAATACGTGAGACTTAATTATGCACATGCAGGTACCAACACATAGGTGCACAAAAGAATATATTAGTACACACATGTGTGTACATGTATGTGTGTAGATGTATGTGTGTGTGTGTACATGTGTGTGTACATGTGTGTGTATATATGTATGTATGTGTGTGTGTGTGTGTGTGTACATGTATGTACGTATGTATGTGTGTGTGTGTGTGTCCTTGAGTGGCACACAGTCAGCGCCAGTAAAGGCCAGCGGACTGTCTCTGGGGTTCAGGAGAGCCATATAGGGCCAACCCTTTGTGGGTCAAGAAGAACAGCGGTGTGTGTGTGTGTGTGTGTGTGTGTGTGTGTGTGTGTGTGTGTGTGTGTGTGTGTGTGTGTGTGTGTGTGTGTGTGTGTGTGTGTGTGTGTGTGTGTGTGTGTGTGTGTGTGTGTGTGTGTGTGTGTGTGTGTGTGTGTGTGTGTGTGTGTGTGTCCAAGGTAGATACAGAATGAATGGAGGAAACAAAGAACGTAAAGAGAATGGGTCAGAAGGCTGTAAAGAAAAAGAAAAACGAAAGGAGATAAGTAAACAAAAGGTTATGGAAGAAGAAGGAAATATAAAGGAAAGGAGTAAACACATTAATGAAAAGAAGGAGAGAATAGGGAGGAAAAGAATACCCGAATGAATGAATGAATGAATGGAGTAAACAGACAAACGAAGAAATACATATGTAAAGAAAAAAGCAAAAAAAAAAAAAAAAAAAAGAATGAATTAGGGACACTAAAAAGGAAGTGAGGAAGTAAATACAAACCAGAACACAGAATGTATAAATAAATGAAGTAATAAAGGATAGAG
>JAWZYT010006266.1:25000-37212 GCA_034508575.1 Petrolisthes manimaculis | reverse complement strand
GGTTTTTTCTATCCCTCTACAGTAACTGTTGTCATTATGTTTACATCAAAAGAAATGTGAGCTGTTAATAATGATGTCCAGCTTTGTACAAGAATTGGAGGCTTCTGATTCCTTCTGACTGTACCACGAAACAACCTCCTCACACATATATATAGATAGGTGTGTACGTTTCGTGGCAATATATGAAGGACTCGCTAACCTCCAATTTTCTGACTACATCACTACACGGGGTTCCCTTAAAGGATTATACTCGTAAGTGATGGTAAAGTGGAAAGACCAATTATTTTAGACAATTGTTACAAAGTTGACCAGTTGTGTCTAGGAAAGATTAAGAGTACATGATTAACAGATGATCCCGTTAACAGTAATACCTCTTCACTTCCCCGTTTACAGATCATCCCCTTAACAGTAACACACATCCCTTCACTTTCCCGTTAACAGATGACCCCCTTATAAGTAACATACACCCATTCACTATCCCGTTAACAGGATACACCCTTAACAGTAAAACCCAACCCTTCATTTTCCCGTTAACAGTAAAACCCATCCCTTCACTTCCCCGTTAACAGTAGATAGACCCTTTTAATTAATGTACTCTACGTCAGGTATAATTATATCTAAAGACACATCTGGTTTGGGCTGTAATCACAAAGGAGAATGTCGTCACTCTTATACCGACGCGCGTGTGTGTGTGTGTGTCAAACAGATAATATATATAATGTAATAAAATAAGTTCCCGGAAGAATCCATTTCTACCAACTGTGAACAAGAGGAGGAGGAAGAGGAAGAGGAAGAGGAGGAGGGTCGTTGCCAATTCAGCTATTTTTATTATTTACTTTTATTTTATTTTTTTTTATTTTTTTTTCACGGGGGCTACAATATGGTTAAGTGTTTGTAGTGACGCATGCATTAAAATACTAAAACTGACTGATTTTTATTATATTTTGTAAGATATTATTTATATTTTAATCGTGCATTCCCATTATCCCTTGAAAAATGTTTATGCACACACGTATGGATCCAAACAAACATGTGTGCCGTGGAAAAAGTGTTAAATTGGCATCACTGTTGAGGAGGACTTTTTTGGCGCCATTTGTACCCCCTGATGGCAGCGCGTGGAACTACTCCTCTTATCCACTTACCACTCGTTACTGTGGCGTCGCTCTCAAAACACACCTTCCACAATATTTCGATCACGTTTCCCCGCTTTTCCTTATATTTTCACGCTGGGATGAAGAGCCTCACCGAGCGTTAAACCCGACATCGTTTAAGGGGGGGGAGGGGGAGGGGAGGAAGAGGGGTGTTGATTGGATTTATGGATGCTGCTGAGTCCTCCACAGTGAGCCACGAAACGATATTCCCCGGGTATAATGTCCCTGTTTTGTGGCACGGTTTGGGGGAATCAATAGTCCCCCCCCGAAAAATTCACCGACAACATCATATTATATAGTTCCCCTTAGCGACTTGTTCACTCCCAGATGTCGCCACAACCTTCAATTCAACCACATACATGTATCACTTCACGTGGCATAGAAATCAAAGCAAACACTAACATACACACATACACACATACTCCATTAACGACGAATAACAATAACATACATAATTACATACACACACACACAGCCAATAACGTTTCAATGTTGGGATTTTACGGTAATATTTCTGTGATTCCCCGAGTCCGTTTTTAGCTCTGGGGTTAAAATGGTATATAGCGAGCGTTGGCAACTTGTCTTGGGTTACACTTAAAAGCTTGTGTCAGGGAGAATTTGGGAACGGCGGCAATTTCGGCAACGGAGAAAATGGACTAAAATCACAGGGCGGGGATGAGGCCACTCCAGGGGCTGCTTTATAAGGCCTGTAATAAAGAGAGAGAGAGAGAGAGAGAGAGAGAGAGAGAGAGAGAGAGAGAGAGAGAGAGAGAGAGAGTGTGTGTGTGTGTGTGTGTTTTATTATAAGAGAGAGAGAGAGAGAGTTTATAATGGGATGATCAGAGTGAGAAAGAGAGAGTTTTATTATAATGGTTGCTATCATAAGAGAGAGAGAGAGAGAGAGAGAGAGAGAGAGAGAGAGAGAGAGTTTTCACATTGGGAGCAATCATCAGAGAGAAAATGTATTTTATTTTATCTATTATAAGAGAGAGAGAGAGAGAGAGAGAGAGAGAGAGAGAGAGAGAGAGAGAAAGAGAGAGAGAGAGAGAGAGAGAGAGAAATGAAACATGGTAACGATGCTTCTTTTTAGGTCCAGACAATTAATAGTTAAAGACACAGAAATTTAAACAGGCTTCTTCCATCCACCTCTTTACCTAGTCATTGTTGTTTTGTTTCCATCAGACTATACAATCTCTCAGCCTCACCTCGTATATATATATTTTTTTTTATCTCAGACCAAACTAATTACTTCATATGCTTCACAATATTAAATCTAGATCACTCCTTTGTAATCATCTCCTTTTTCATTATAATCATCATCATTTTCTTCCCATTAATCATTATTTTTGTTATATTCTCTTACCTTTTATCATCTATTCCCTCTCTCCCTCCTTTTCTTCTTCATTTAAATATTACACACACACACACACACACACACACACACACACACACGAACACACACACACAGAAAGCATGGATGAATAAAAGAAGGCTCATGTAAAAAATCCATTTATTGTTTACAACCCCCGACCAGACGTGCATGGAAGGCAAAGTTTGGGTAAGTTTAAGGGTGAAGTACAGTGTTGGCAAATCTGGAGCAACTGATTCCTCCAAACTATTCCAAGCAATAGGACTCCTTTAGGTTTGTCCATCTGGTCCTGTTTCCTGGTATATTTTGGAGGAATCAAGGCACTCCAATGTACCAAAAGTATACTCTCCCCTTAATATTTGGATGCTACGAATCACACAACCCTTATGTTACTTTAATTAATGAGGATCTGTTTCGTAGCACAGTTGTTTAGGGGAATCAGGTGCCTTCCAATTGGCTCTGATGAAAATAATCTCTCCCTTAATTAAAATAAATGTAATATAGTTTGATTTATTTACCCATTATAGTTTGATTTACCCATTATATTATATAGTTTGATTTATTTACCCATTATAGTTTGATTTATTTACCCATTATAGTTTGATTTATTTACCCATTATAGTTTGATTGATTTACCCATTTTAGTTTGATTTATTTACCCACTATAGTTTGATTTATTTACCCATTACATATAGTTTGATTTACCCATTATATATATTTTGATTTATTTACCCATTATAATTTGATATATTTACCCATTACTATGTTGTCCCTTATACACAACGTTGGTCAGACCATTACTATACTGGGGGGCACTGAGGCAAGTTTACTTATTTTTATACAGATGATAGTATAAATTTCCCATATATGTGTGTGTGTGTGTGTGTGTGTGTAAAGAGTAACAATATAGTGTGTGTGTGTATGTGTGTATTTAGAATTTAGAAATTATTGTAAAAGGTGATCAATAAAATATCTATCTATCTATATATCTATCTATCTGTGTGTGTGTGTGTGAAGAGTAACATTATAGTGTGTGTGTGTGTGTGTGTGTGTGTGTGTGTGTGTATGAGGGGTGGGGGTGGGGGGGAGTTGAGAATGTATAGGCCTTGTAATGAATTTCGTTCATTAAAAACCATCAGATTCTTGATTTAAATTGTGCAAAGTGTAACATACATACATTGTGAAACATGGGAAGGTCATGCTATCCAAGGAGTATAAAAAACCACTAAACTGGCAACTGTGCTGTGTTTACATTTACTTTGTTTACACTCTAGGCAAGCGATATACAAATATACAATAATACAAAATATTTCAGCTACTTGTATACAGACTAAAGTATTTACTTATATATATATAATATTATATGTATGTATGTATGTATGTATGGCACAGATGAGACCAGTGGCACTATTTTGTATAATTAAAATTATGTATAATATTACTGAGGATAAATATTAATGTCCACAAACAATGTAATGCGTCCTTGATTGGTCGATTGGTATAGATGCTCTTCTGCCACTCAGGAGTTAAGAGTCGTGCGTCAGCCAATCAGATGCAAGGTGGAAATGTACCCCCAACTAAACAAAAACAAAAACAACAAAACAAAGAAGAGAAAATAAAAGTGTCATGATGAGAAAAACAAAAACAACAAAACAAAGAAGAGAAAATAAAAGTGTGATGATGAGACAACTGTAAGGGATAATAGAGAATAACTGAAGAAGGTAGAGAGAGGTACAGTACAGTACATACAGTTACTTAATTCCATATGATGCTATACCACACCGTGAACAGGAATAGGACAACTGTGGACGAGAAGAACTGTAGAGAAGGTGTATTAGTAGATGTAAAGCAGGTGTATTAGCAGATGTAAAGCAGGTGTATTAGCAGATGTAGAGCAGGTGTATTAGCAGATGTAAAGCAGGTGTAAAGCAGGTGTGTAAACAAATATAGAGCAGATGTATTAGATTTAAAGCAGGTGTATTAGAAGATTTAAAGCAGGTGTGTGTGTATGTGTGTGTGTGTGTGTGTGTGTGTGACCTAGGACTGGACGGTATGACTGACGCCTCCCTGTTCCTCCTCTTCGTTTTGGGCGCGTCTGTATTTCACACGTTCCCCAAACAGCTGGCGGTCCTGTAGGGGGAGAACACGACATTAGAACACCTGGTACACGAGAACACGACATTAGAACACCAGGAGAACACGACATTAGAACACCAGGTACAGAGAACACGACATTAGAACACAGGAGAACACAAGAAAAAAACATATATATATATATTTTTTCAAGGATACGAGATAATGAGAAAACAATTTTATTAGTTAACTGTCTAATTGGTTTGTGTAATTTGTTTTTGCTTTTCACATCCTGGAACACTTAAGAAAGAATGAGGGCCGTATTCAAGAACATATGTGGTGTATACGATGGCGTGGTACCGGTACGATGGCTCTGTTGTTTGTCTTTGGAGCCATCGTATGCACCACAAACGTTCTTGAATATGGTCCTGAGAACTGTATATTTTCGTTGGTTAAAAAAAAATCATATTTGCTATAGGCTTAAAAAAATATTAGACTGTTTAATATATTTGTTTAAAAAATATTAGGAGGTTTAAAAAATATTAGTTTTTTTTTTTTAACATATTAGATTAACACAATTTTCTTTTTGCAAACTATGAAATATTTACTTTTGAGGGCTTGTCATATAATACATACCAGCATAACTTGTAGTACAGAATTCCACTTAAAATATTAACGCTTAATCATATCATATAACTTTTACCGTATAATATGGAAGTGCTTAATTTGAAGAGGAATGAACAAATCCAATTACCGCTTGTCTGAGTTGAAAAGTTTTGATAAAGAATTGTGAGTGAAAATGAATTAAGGTAAAGGTGAGACGAGGGTGACAAGGAGTGAGTATACACCATCTAGAATACCAGGTCTGTTTCCAAGATCTAAACTATTGTAGGTCTTGTGAGAATATATATAGTGAGGGAGAATATGTATAGTGAGGGAGAATATATATAGTGAGGGAAAATATGTATAGTGAGGGAGAATATGTATAGTGAGGGAGAATATGTATAGTGAGGGAGAATATATATAGTGAGGGAGAATATATATAGTGAGGCTAAAACTCATCCCATCACGAGTGCATAATTCAATTCCATAAGGCATTTGACAAGTTTTAAGAGAGTTATACTGTAATATATAACATGTGTTTCTGTGTATGTCGGGGGTTACACGTATAGTACAGTACAATAGATACAGTACAGTACAGTGTAGTACAATATAGTACACACCAACATGAATGACACAGACTGCTACTTGATGGTCAAATTTCAACTGTGTGTGGTGTAGTAAAAAAATTGGTGGTAAATGAGTCCTTCAAATATTGCCACGAAACACCACCTATATGGAAGGACCTTGTTTTGTTGTATAGTCAGGAGGAATCAGAAGCCTCGATTTCTCATACACGATCACAGGGTCCTTACTTAATGGGGTATATATAGTACAATACAATGTTAATATTTCTTGAGCAACTGTTTCCTCCAACTATTCCAAGCAATAGGATATCATAATTTTTTTTGTTAATCTGGTCCTGTTTCCTGACATGCTATGGAGGAATCAAGGCGCTTCAATGGACCAACAGTATACAATCCCTTTAATAACTACATAAACTGACGATAATAATGGCCCAACTCGACACATATATATATAGAGATAATAAAACTATAAGCCAGATAACGAACGAACGCCTTACAAAATAGATAAATGAGAACACTCTAATATTAACTTAACCTAACGTAACTTAACAGAATAGAACAAAGGGGTAATTAAGGTGGTAATTCATTTTTGGTACAACATTGGAGTGCCATGATTCCTCCAAAGTATGCTTGGAAACAGGACCAGAATAGCTAATATAATGGTGTTCTGTTGCTTGGAATAGCTTGGAAGATTCAGTTGCTCCAGATATTCCAACACAACACTTCCCCCCTCAATATTAATCTATAGCAACTAACCCGAGTACGTCTGTAGAGCACGTAGGAGAATATCATGGTCGCCGTGAGTAGGACAATGACCCCTATGACGATGGTGGCAACGATGAGTGCTCCGGGGGTCTTGTTATTGACGTAGGGTTGTGGCGCCATGCATAGGAAGGAGTGGGAGTGATAGAGGATGTCTGCCATCTTCATCCCACGGTCAGCGATGGGTTCAGCACACCTATAGTAGGGTTGATGAGGGGTTAGGAGGTATTATATGGAGTTAGAAGGGATTATATGAGGGTTAGAAGGTAATTATGGGGTTTAGAAGGGATTATATGGAGTTAGGAGGAATTATATGAGGGTTAGAAGGTAATATATGGGGTTTAGAAGGGATTATATGGAGTTATGAGGAAGTATATGAGGTTTAGAAGGTAATATATGGGGTTTAGAAGGGATTATATGGGGTTTAGGAGAGATTGTAGGGGGTTTGGAGATTGGAGTTAGGAGGAATTATATGGGGTTTAGAAGGAATTATATGGAGTTAGAAGGGATTATATGGTGTTTAAAAGGGATTATAATAGAGAGGGATTAGAAGGGATGATAAAGGTTTAGGATGGATAGTAAGGGATTATGTAGGATTGCAAAGTGATATAAAAGGATTACACAAAGATAAAAATATATTACTAAAAAGGAACTACATGGATTAAGAATGAATTACAAGGGATTACTTAGGATTATAAACTGGTTGAAAGGATTGCACAAAGATGAAAATTATTACAACACCTTAAACCAATTATTGTACACAGGATTACAAAAGATGTTACGGGAAAAATCATGTGTTAGAAAATATAACGATAGCATGCAAAATGTTCAAAGGATTAAAAAAATATTATGAAGAAATAAACAAAGATTAATAAATGGTTTCTAAATTTGACAAAACATGACAATAAGTTGAAAAATATATATGGTTAAGATTTTCCAACAGTGACAGATCTATTGGTCCTCACGAAGCCTTTTAAATAAACTATTATGAGAGAGAGAGAGAGAGAGAGAGAGAGAGAGAGAGAGAGAGAGAGGAAAGGCGAGAGAGACCAACAGGGGGACAGAGATCAAAGTGGTGTGTCTTAATCAGTCTGATTTGCATATCATAAGAGAGTGTATAGGAAGGCAGGGAAACGGAATGGAAGGGAAATGTGGGGACGGTGTGGGTGTGTACAAGTGAGAGAGAGAGAGAGAGAGAGAGAGAGAGAGAGAGAGAGAGAGAGAGAGAGAGAGAGAGAGAGAGAGAGAGAGAGAGAAAGAGAGAGAGTAGAAAGGGTGCATGCTTGTTCTGTTACGACTATCAATTCGTTGTATAATTTCTTGACTCGCAATTTTATAACTAGTATAGTAATAATAGAAACCAATAAAGAGACACTAAAAAAGTTTGAAAAACCAGAACCTCACAACTGCAGACCAACTAAAAATCAACTCCAACTAAAGCCAAACCAAGTATAGCCAACCCAACATCAGTCCAACAAAAAAAACAGGATCATAAAAAAAAAAAACAATTAAACCAAACCCAAACACAACAAGAACCACACCAAAATTTCAAGAACCCCCCCAAAAAAAAACAATAACAACAACTAATCGATCAGAAACCCCCCTCAAAAAACAATAACAAAAAACAACAACAGATCAATGCCAGACTCCCTCCTCCCCCCAACCTAAAAACTAACAAATCAATGCCCCCAAACAAAACCTAGCCCCCCCCCCTCCCCAAAAAACTAACAGATCAATGCCACCAAACAAAACCCAGCCCCCCCCTCCCCAAAAAACTAACAGATCAATCCCCAAACAAAACCCAGACCCACAAAACCCAACCAACCAACCAAGAACAAAACCCACATCCCCCCTCAGACCTAACAGATCAATGCCCAAACAAAACCCAGACCCACAAAACCCAACCAACCAACCAAGCAACCCACATGATAGATAACGTGGTCTCTGGGTTCTTGTTCTCGAGGTCAGGGATGAGGGTTGTTGCTATCCACTTGAGGTTACAATCACAGTTCCATGGATTGTTCTGTAGGTCGACGTAACGCAGCTGTAGCCAAGGCAGGAGGGTCTCGCTCAGGGTGGTCAGGTGGTTGTCTTGGAGGTGAATCTGATGGTGGAGGGAAAGTGGTTAGTTATAGTTAGTGAGGTTGTAGGTGGGATGAGTTGGTGGTTAGTGTGGTGGTTGTTAGTTAGTGGATTTGGTTCTGGAAAGGAGGGAGGGTGGGGTAAAAGATGGTTAGTTAGTGAGGTTGTAGGTGGAATGAGTTGGTGGTTAGTGTGGTGGTTGTTAGTTAGTGGATCTGGTTCTGGGATGGGGGAAGATGGTGGTTAGTTAGTGAGGAGGTTGTGTTGTTGTATGTGAGGTAAGGTAGTGGTTAGGGAGGTTGTTATCAGTGAATTTGGTGTGGTGAGAAGGGGAGAAGGTGGTCATTTAGTATTGTTGTTGTGTTGTAGGTTGTGTTGTTGTAGGTGGATCTTGAGGGGGGAGAAGGTGGTTATTTAGTGAAGTGATTGTGTTGTTGTAGGTAAATGAGTGGGAAAAGTTGACGTGGAGGTTAGGTGCAGGCTTATAAATCTATCTTGTAGGGGTAGGTGTATGTATAGTGAATAATGTATAGGTGGCTGAGTGGTGGCTATCACAAATCATTATGGAACCAGTTTTCTATGTTTACAATCCTTGAAAATCATGAAAGACTCAAGAGAAAGAGCATAGGCGAATCGAAAGTTCAGCCAACCAGCCAAACCAACTAGATTCTTAATAATCAGTCTATAAAACCAATCAACCAACCAAACTATCTTATGAACTGACAACCAACCAGCTAAACTCTTATTAAACCGTCTATAAAACCTCGTACCCAAACAACCACTAGTACCATTTTATAGTACCATTTTATAAACGGACAATCATTCACCCAACCAACCAACCAACCAACCAACCTCTTGCAGTGCTATTTCGTCCCCGTGCATGAGGTAGAAGGCTTCAGGGTCTAAGATGGAGAGCTCTGGGTTGTCTGACATTCTGAGAACCTCTAGATTTGTGAGTGATGAGAATGTTTCCTTGCCAACGCTTCTGAGGTGAGGCATGGCAGACAGCTGTAGTTCCCTCAACGTGGCCAGGCCGGCTTGGAAGTCACCCACCGAGAGTGTCTGTACAAAGGGACATTTCGTCAGGAGGGTGAGAGAATACAAGAGAATGTGAACTTATAATACAAAGTAATACAAAGGAATACCGGGAAAAGCATGTAAACCTTGTCGACATGAGTGCTGGAAAATACAAAGGTGATAACATAGGAATAATATTATTTAGCATTAACTATGGATATTTATTATTTGAATATGTGATGACAAGGGATTATCATGAAAAAAACCACAATTAAATACAAGTAAAAGAAGACAATAAGGAGGAAGAAAAAAGAAGGAAGAGAAGAAGAAAGACAAGGAAAAGCAATTAGGAAACATTGGATGAAAACAAGAAAAAAATAAGAGGAGGAGGAGGAAGAGGAAGTAAGAGAGAAGATAAAACATAAGAAGTTGACTTACGACGATGGGGTTGGCGTTGAGGTTGAGGAGCTGAAGGTTGTGTGCATAGTTGACCTCACTGGGGACTGAGGTCAGCTTGTTGCCGGCCAAGGTCAGCACTCGTAGGTGTCTGAAGTGTTGGGTGGAAAGGAGAGAATAAAATAAGTCGTCTGGAGTTAGTTAGTTAAGCGTGCAAAAGTTCTTAATCGTTGTGGTACAGTTTAAGTTTAAGATGAAGTAAATATGTTGTCGACAAGTAAAATAGAGGCTATGAGTTCCTCCATTCCTGTGTCAACACTACTTCTGTATTGTTGTGATTAGTTGGACAAATTAGTTTTGGTCATGGTATTCACAAGTAGGTTTTGCTAATCAGATTATCAACCCTATATCTTCAGGGACTCTCTCTCTCTCTCTCTCTCTCTCTCTCTCTCTCTCTCTCTCTCACACACACACACACAACGAAATACTACTAACTTGAGTTCGGTGATAAAATGGCTGGGGAGGCGATCAAGCTGTGTCTGTGAGAGGTCCAACTCCTCCAGGTTTCTGAGTTCTGTTATTGCAGTAGCCATGGCCCAGGATATGTCTCTGAGTGGGTTGTGTGAGAGGAAGAGCCGCCTGAGGAAGGGAAGGTGGTGTAGGGTGTGGGACAATAGGGTGCGGATGTTGTTGTAGCTCAGATCCAACTCCTGTAGGCCGATGGGGTCCTTGAAGGTGTCGTTGTAGGGACCTGTGTGGGTAGTGGAGGTGTTAGAGATTGGTATTGGAGGACTTCGAGAGAGTAGTGTAGGTAGTGGAGGGAGTTTGAGGTGGTACTGGAGGTGTTAGAGAGAGTAGTGTGTGAGTAGCGGAGGGAGATAGAGGTGGTATTGGAGGTGTTGAGTAGTGGAGGCAATTTAATGGGGTATTTGATGTGTTAGTAAGCATTATGTTTAAGGACGAAGGTCCGCTTAAAATAGGTAAACATTTTTTTTTTTTTTTTTTTTTTTTGCTAACTTGGCTAAAATCTAGCTAGTACTGTCCTCAACACCCTATCACAGTTTGAGTATCATTTGACAACTTTTACTATGGTTTATTTGGCTATAAATCAAGGTTCCTGGAGCGATGAGCGATCATTTACGTTGCAATGGGAGCTACTATGTGCAACATAACATGGTAATATTTTCATTCTTGTGCAATGTTTCTTGTTGTTATGGTTATTTCATGAACAAATGACAGCTGCACTGTCGAACGTGGCAACAAAACCGTTGCACCTATGCAAATAATATTACATGCAATTTACAATCATATCAAGTATACTTGGCAGCAAGAGCCTCAAAGGAATTACTCCAATATCTCCAGAGTAGTAGCGAAGTAAATACCATCGTATTTTTGAGCACCGAGAACACATTTTATTATATTACTCTAATAATTAAGAACAGAATTCCATGAAACTATATCTATATCTTAGTATACATCTTCACCACCTTCATTAAAAAAATGAGCTTCCTAGCTTTACTAGAAAAAAAAAAAGTTCCGAAGTGGACCTTCGTCCTTAACCTGACACATTTTAACTAACGAACTAAAAAAGCATTCAGACATTAAAACGCTATGTCAGCATGTATGAGTAAACATTTAATAAACTGAACAATACGTAAACAGACTTAATCAAAACTTACAAAAACCGTGTTATAATGCATCACAATATTGACACATTATGCAAATTCCTTAATAACTGGTAACATTTATCCATACAGTACACATTTTTTACCCTTTATATTTATTTTTTTCGACTCGCTGTAACTCTGTATCATTTTGTAGTACTAGCTTTGTATTCCTTCCTCAATTTTGTATTCCTAGATTTTGTATTCTTCCCTGTATACTCTGCCTTACAGTTTGCATTTGTTTGTACTCTTCTTTAGTTTTGTATTCCCCTCCTTCCTCATCCATCAGCCTGGAGCCTATTCCTTCTTGTCTTCCTTATTCCCATATTCTAATTTTAATATTAACAAGCACTGGGCTTCGCCCACCACGGCTACGCCGTGGGTGCTTTTGCCTGTGGAGCTGCTCGCTCCGCTCGCACCTCACTGCGCTCGGCCCCCTCTCGCCACTCTCTTCGCTCGCCGCATCCCCCGTCGTTTTTTAATAATTAATTTTTTTAATCGTTTTTTTAAT
>JAWZYT010006266.1:0-20000 GCA_034508575.1 Petrolisthes manimaculis | reverse complement strand
TCGTCGCTCCTCTCCACACGTGCTTCCTCGGTCGCTCGTAGTACACGTGGACAGTAATATTACTTTACTTTAATATATTTATCACGAGCTAGCACTTCCCCTCGCACACACAGGAGACGGTAATTACGTTATCGTAATAGTAATGGAATCAAGCAACCCAGTTGGTATATTTCAATGTCAATTTCACACTCGTTTACTGTCCCTCGTACACACACACACACTCGTAATTCCAGCCAGCCCTCTCCTCACCTATATAATGACACCTTACTGATTCTCGTCTAGCGAATGAATAGTGAGTTAATTAACAATAAGTCTTGTGAAAAAGTAATTAAACAATTTCGACGTTACGTTAAAACTATAGGCCCCTAGGCAAAGCAACGAGGGCTGGATACGAGGTGTGTTCTTCGTCGAGTGTCTAGCTACCAACTAAATATATTTCTCAAAATCAAGACAAGGGTGGTGGGATAATTACCCTTTTTCTACCTGGCCAGTGACTCATGAAGGACTGTCCAATATCTACGTGTTCGTATGGCCTAATCCTTGACTACGTTTACATATGTCACTCACACTTTAGTTATACATGCAAATCACTTTTCCCATAACATGCAACTGCTTGCAAATGATTCCCTTCCACTTCAAAATCAATTTTAATAAGTAATAGATGCCCCCATAGCATAATTATTAATGAAAAATTGTAGCAGTACCTCCAGACACGGGATGGAGTGAGTGGGTACTCGACCTCACCTGACCTGACCTGACATGACATGACCTTTCCTGTCTACCTGGGGATTAATAGCCTGCACCTATATTTCAAATTGCTCAACTCAATTCCTCTGTCTTTGTCTTCCTGACTGAGGAAAATACCACTGTTCCATGCCTTATAGAACATTCCCCACACGTGGTATCCCTTTGTTAATATATATATAATATATAGCATCCTACTACTTACGTACGTTACGTTATGCTCACGGCCGATCCGTGACATTCGCACACACAGAAGAGACATTGCTCTATGCAATGTTTAATAAAATAATGAAGTGGTAATGACGTCTTTGCATGTATAACTATTACAATAATAACTCACTCACACTTCACTCATTCTTGTATGTGTCATGACTTAATACCAGTTAAGTGTTTATTTTTGCCAATGAGTGAAAAACTCCTAACAGTTACTTTAACTTTAAAAATCTAAGGAGAAACTCCGTGGCAAGAATAATTATACCTGGTAATGTCTAGTACCAATAGTACACATTTAAACAATATATAAGTGTGGTGTATGTAATACATTGTGTCATTGTTACATAATATGTAATAATAAAAATGCAAAAAATTATTCTGGAGACCATCCAACTGCCATCAATTCCTGTAAGGCAATATATATATTAAATGATTATCCAAGATTAGAGTCAGGGATAACCGCTGGAACCCAAGTCTTGGAAGACCCAATGCAATATACAAACGTCAGACCGAGGTGAACCCCAAATCTGAGTTTGGATAAAGGGTTTGTGCTCGTTGCACTCGGAAATAACAATAAAACGAGTAATTTGGATCCTAACTATAACCCATAATTAGTTACTCGCTCGATTTCCTCAGGCAACCGTGACATAAGGTCTGCCCCAACGCTAGCACTTCCCTTTAAACCACCGATGGTCCCCGTGAATACGTAACCCTTCATCCTTCTCACCCTGACGAGCTTCCGTCGTCTGCTGGGTATATCCTTCTCCACCCTCGGGAGTTTCCCCAGCAGCGCTAGCCGTAGCTGCCGTACCTACAGCTGGGTACTGTGGTTCACTATACGTATATGTAGCAGCAGCCGATCGCTGATAATAACCCTTATTACCACCATGGTTATTATTATAACTCTTCCCGTTACTTCTCCCCTGGTAACGGTACTGACTTGACTGCTGAGAATAATAATTATTGCCTTGTTTCTTGGCGTGATTAAAGTGAGGATTAGGTTGTTGACGTACAACCTGACTCTGCTGCTGTGAATAATCATTATTACTCGATTTATTATATGAACCAGCAGAGTCTTGGGAAGGCTTATTTAACTGGGTTAAATTCTCACACGACTGAACCCGCGTGTGGTAACCGTATGCAGTAAAATGTGCATCCGACATTTCCACCATCTCCTTGAGGCAATTAATCTTATGGGTTTTAATCTGGGCCGACAATTCTGGAGGACACGACTTCTCCAGTTGCGTGCGAAGCAACAAATCCTTTATCCCCTCCAACGTCTTGGGTGTTTCGGCCTTATCAAACCACTGATCCAGGTGGCTAGCGAGACGTGCACTAAACTGTGCAACGGTCTCTTTATCTTGCAAGGAAGCACTCAAAAACTGCTTCCGTGCATCATCGACCGTCACCCCATATGCTTGTAACAGAGCTTTTTTCATGCTCGCATAATTCCTGGTGTCAGGATCGAGTCGGTAGAGGATACTGAGGGCTTTACCATCGAACAGGTTAAGGAACTCTATTTTCTTTACGTCATCACCAAAGACGTATGTGTCTGCAAGCATCTCGAATCGCTCAATAAACGGTTCAATTTCGTCTCCCTCTACATACTTCGCCAGTTGTAGTCTCGGGGTTACTGTAGTCGGGCTTGCAATACTGCTTTGACTACTATTCCCCTGTGCTTGCAGTTCCACCATTTTCTGCTCGTGTGCCCATCTTTCTCTTTCATGCGCTCTCTCTCTCTCTTCTGCCTCTCTCTGTTCCTTTTCAGCCTCTCTCTGTTCCTTTTCAGCCTCTCTCTGACTCAACCTTTCGAGCCTGTCTTCCTCTTGACGACGCTCTACGTACTGTCGAATCTCGACCGTATCTGTATATCCCAAGCTTCGGGCTTCCTCCATTAATTCGGCTACGGTATACATATTAAAATATTTTCTATTGTTTCCTTTGCCTTAATTCCTGGACAACCGTAATCTATCTACTCGTGAAGGTGTGCGCGTGTGTGACTGGAATTAATACAAAGAGCAGGTCCCTGTTCGGGCGCCAATTATGTGGGGGTGGACTGAACAGATATCAATGAATGTAGCTTTATAATAAATTACCAAAGCTTACCTTGCTGGAAATATGTAATCTCGTTGGTTGGCTGCAGCGAGTTACCCAGAGTTAATCCCTGTATCCTTCCCTCCAACACAATAAATTTATTTCTGGGTTCGTCCTGCTATATATGTATGATTATAGAGCATGCGATAATGGTCAATTACAACACAAAATGACAATTTTCTCTATTTATTAATAAATTCCAAGCCAACAAAATGAATAATTAAATTCAATCATAAAATAATCACACACACACACTTCCGTTCACGCTCCAATAGATAGCTATATACGTACGGTACTTACTCCTCGTCGCTCCTCTCCACACGTGCTTCCTCGGTCGCTCGTAGTACACGTGGACAGTAATATTACTTTACTTTAATATATTTATCACGAGCTAGCACTTCCCCTCGCACACACAGGAGACGGTAATTACGTTATCGTAATAGTAATGGAATCAAGCAACCCAGTTGGTATATTTCAATGTCAATTTCACACTCGTTTACTGTCCCTCGTACACACACACACACTCGTAATTCCAGCCAGCCCTCTCCTCACCTATATAATGACACCTTACTGATTCTCGTCTAGCGAATGAATAGTGAGTTAATTAACAATAAGTCTTGTGAAAAAGTAATTAAACAATTTCGACGTTACGTTAAAACTATAGGCCCCTAGGCAAAGCAACGAGGGCTGGATACGAGGTGTGTTCTTCGTCGAGTGTCTAGCTACCAACTAAATATATTTCTCAAAATCAAGACAAGGGTGGTGGGATAATTACCCTTTTTCTACCTGGCCAGTGACTCATGAAGGACTGTCCAATATCTACGTGTTCGTATGGCCTAATCCTTGACTACGTTTACATATGTCACTCACACTTTAGTTATACATGCAAATCACTTTTCCCATAACATGCAACTGCTTGCAAATGATTCCCTTCCACTTCAAAATCAATTTTAATAAGTAATAGATGCCCCCATAGCATAATTATTAATGAAAAATTGTAGCAGTACCTCCAGACACGGGATGGAGTGAGTGGGTACTCGACCTCACCTGACCTGACCTGACATGACATGACCTTTCCTGTCTACCTGGGGATTAATAGCCTGCACCTATATTTCAAATTGCTCAACTCAATTCCTCTGTCTTTGTCTTCCTGACTGAGGAAAATACCACTGTTCCATGCCTTATAGAACATTCCCCACACGTGGTATCCCTTTGTTAATATATATATAATATATAGCATCCTACTACTTACGTACGTTACGTTATGCTCACGGCCGATCCGTGACACGTGGTATAGCCTAGTCAGGAGCGAGGAGGAATCAAAAGCCTTCAATTATCATACACGATCACAGAGTTCTTAAGGAAACGTTATTAGAAATTCGTGATCTTACTCTGAGAGAATGATAAATAAGAATTCGTGACCAAACTTTGAGAGAACGATAAAAGGAATTCGTTACCTTATTTTGAGAGAACGACAATAAATTCGTGACTTTATTTTGACATAACGATAATAAAGAATGCATAACCCTACTTTGATATAACGATAAAAGGAATTCGTGACTTTATTTTGAGATAACGATAATAAAGAATGCATAACTTTACTTTGATATAACGATAAATAAGAATTCGTGACCTTATTTTGAAATAACGACAATAAGGAATTTGAGGCTACTGATTCCTCCAAACTATGCCACAAAACAACACGTGTATAATAAATAGCCTATTATGGGAGCCTGTTTCGTGATGTGGTTTGGAGGAAGTATATAGGAGTAGAGAATGAAAAGGTGGATATACGTTACTCACTAACTCATGAAAAGAAGAAGAAGAAAAAGGCAAAACTGGCAGAGAAGAACAACGAAGGATAGAAACAAACAGGAAGAGAAGAATAATAGAAAAGAGACGAGATAAATTATAAGGAAGACTAGAAACAGGGAGAGAAGGAATGATAAAGGATAACAGAAGAGAACTATATACGTATTAACCAGTATATATATTATTTTATTTTGTTTATGTCTTCTGACTCTTCTCTTCGGTACGGCTCACTGTCTCGCTCGTCATAATTCAGATCCCGAACTTTTGACTCGTTTTCTCTTCATTCTGCTGTAGCCTAGCCTCTCTCCCCGGCCTGTCCTATACACCCCCCCAACCCCCCACCCCACAACCCCTCCCCAACCTCGCCGCTCCCTCTCTCTCTCTCTCTCTCATCATACCACATCACGTCCTCTTCTCACTCACACTCACTCTCTCTCTCTCTCTCTCTCTCTCTCTCTCTCTCTGCTAGAGCTTTATCCACACACATTCTCTCTCTATCTCTCCCTCTCTTTCTCTCTCTCTCCTAAAGCTATATCAACACACACACACTCTCTAAAAGCTACATATATATATCCACGCACACACATTCTCTCTCTCTCTCTCTCTCTCTCTCCTAAAGCTATATCAACACACACACACACTCTAAGTCTAAAAGCTACATGTATATATCCACACACATACTCACATTCTCTCTCTCTCTCTCTCTCTCTCTCTCTCTCTCTCTCTCTCTCTCTGCTTTCCATTATTCCCTTCCCTTCCCTCCTTCCTTCCCTCCTTCCCTGCCACCGATCCAGTCATTAACACAAATAATTAACCCGTTTATCTTGCAAAAGTTTCCAGGCGACTTGGCACTGTGATAACTGTCTTGGAAATGGAAGGGGGGGAGAGGGAGGGGTGCCATTACCTCCCATGGCACATATCCCCCTCCCTCCCTCCTAGATTCATCCTCTCTCTCTCTCTCTCTCTCTCTCTCTCTACTGTCCCAAACACGTAACTCGATCTCTTCCTGCTTCGTTCGTTCATTCATTCGTTCCTCCCTCCCTTCATTCCTTCTTCTTTTTCGTACTTCCTTTCTTCCTTCCTTCATTCTTCCCTCCTTCATTCCTTCTTCCCTCCCTTCGTTCCTTCTTCCCTCCCTTCATTCCTCCCTTCATTCCTTCCATTCTTTCCTTCTTCCTATAACATACACTACCATCCACTCCCTGCATCACGTGACATCTTCCTTCCACACGTGTTACTGTATGTATTATTTTCCCCTCGTGTGTTAATTCCTCGTATCCCCGTGTCACCTTCCGTCCCTGCTTCAAGTTGTATGTACCTCAAGGACGCTATCTATGCCCTCAGGTAAGTTGATGTTGTCGTCTTGTATTTATTGTACAGTGCCGGACTAATGTTGTGTCCAGCAGCCAGCCATTCCTTCATCACCGTGCTCCTTCTCATGACCTGAATCCAAAAATCAATCTGGTGTTTCGTTGTCGGAGCCTGAAGTGGTTGAGAAGCCTGGTGCATGTGGCTGACTGCTGGACACAACATTATGTCCGGCACTGTACAGTCACGCCTAAAGTCTCTTATACACGATACCTGGCCCAGTATGGTTGTACAGTCTGCAGCATAAGTTCGCTTCATTTCCACCTGCGTATGTATTAGCTATAGTGATGTTGTGACACAATTTGAATGCAGAGATGACAGATATAGTTCACATGTGATAAATTACACATACTGTTAGGATAGAAAATGGTTCAGAATGCAATTATCTTGTCACATTAGTATTATTAAGTACATGAGATGGACGCGAATTTGTGCTGCCGGCTGTACTTATGACCGTGACCTGTGCTTTGGTGACCCAGGTTCCATGTCAACACACACTCCTTTCCACAGACCTGAGTACAGTACGTAGAAACCATACTTGACCAATTATTGTGTATATGAACCTTTACCCACACACACAAACACACACACCCTCATGGGGAGAGTGTTGCCAGTGGTGATGTGGGCAGTACATTAAGGGTTTTGGCGCCCCATCGGCCCCAACGCCACACAACAAATACCTACAGTATAGTGAGGGAGTTTATATCACAGTCTAAAGTTGGAGGAATCTGCTGTAGCCAATAATTAACTTTTCATACCTAACATTCCCTCTGTTATCCTCCCTCTGACCCTCTCTCTCTCTCTCTCTCCCTTCCATCCGTCTGCTACCACCCTCCCTGCCACATACTGTTACTTCCTTCCTTCCTCCCTTCCTTCCTTCCTTCCTTCCTTCCTCTCCTATAGACGTACAACATTTCCTTACCTTCCCTTCCTTTCCATTTGTTAATTCTTTCTCCCTCAGCCTTTCTCTCTCCATTTATCTTATATCTTTATTTTTCTCTCTTTAACTTACTCTCTCCTTCCTCATATATATACCTCTACAATTTCCATCCATCCATCCATCCATCCTAGGAAACCTGACCCACATTACCCGTTCAACTAAACTCTCAACTCACCACAACCACAACCACAACCACAACTTCGCTCTAAATCCCGCTGCCTGATATACACCCCTACCAAATTTGGCGTCTTAGTGCTGCATTGTGGGGTGAGGGGGGTGATAGAGAGGGAGAGGAAGGGGGAGGAGAACGATGAAGAGGATGAGGTGGTGGGGGTGAGGGAAGGGGAAGGGAGTGGGGCAGGGCAGGGCTGGGGTATATATTGTCCAAAGCCCATACTGTTTTCCGTGGAGGTATACAGGGGGTTGGGTGGGGTACAGGGAAGGTAGGAGGGGGGGGGGGTAATGGATGGAGGGAGGAGGGGTAGGGGAGGGGGGGGATAGTAACAAATTTTCCAAACGGTTTTCTGCGAGGGGGAAGATAATATGTTTCCAAAGTGTTTTCCGCTGGAGAATTATTTTTAAGGTGATTTTTGGTGGGAGAGGGAAGCAATTTTCAAAAATAAAGTATATACTGTATAATAATATATTTCTACATAGAAGGGGATAAATATTTTCCAAAATTTTACCTGTAAGGAGGAACTAAGGGAGATATTTTCCAAGGAGATATATATATATTATTATTATTATTATTATTATTATTATTATTATTATTATTATTATTATTATTATTATTATTATTATTATTATTATTATTATTAAGTGTGTTTACAGGGACATATTTTCCAAAGCGTTTCAGTTAATGGTGAAATTTTCTGTTTTTGAGAGAGTTCATTTTTGATTTAGTAGACTAGATGAAAGAGAGTGATGATAATAATGGTGGTAGTAATGATGATAGTGATGGTGATAATAATAATAATGAAGATGATGATAGTAATGATGGTTATTGGTGTTGATGGTGATAATGTCAGTGATAATAGTGATGATGATAGTAATGATGGTGATAGTGATAGTGCTGACGGTAGTGATAATGATGGTGGAGTATAGGCTCGCTACCTGCACCCCCCCCCCCCCTCCCCAATCTCCCCCCCCCCCTTTACCCCCCAACACAATGATTGATGGTTCGAGTCCCCGGAGTTTTTTTACCAGAAGAGAAAATTTATCACTGGTGGTGGCCTGCCTATCTCACCCCTGTCTGCCTCACCCCTGTCTGCCTCACCCCTGCCTGCCTCACCCCTGCCTGCCTCACCTCTGCCTGCCTCACCCCTGCCTCACCTGCCTGTCTGTATTCAGAGTACACCAAAATTGTACACACACACACACACACAAGTAATTAAGAAGAAATTTAGTTAAACACACAAACACAAACGTAAGAAAAAGTTTAAACACACACACTCACACGTAAGAACAAATTTAAACACGCACACACACACACGTAAGAACAATTTTAAACACACACACACTCACACTAAAGCACACGACAATAACATTATTATAAATGGAGTTTTCTTGTGCTTGTGGAAAGAAGGGAATAAAAATTTTAACTCTCCACCACTTACTTTTCCTTTCAAAACTCTGAGGCATAATGGAGTGAGGGAGGGAGTGAGAGTAGAAAGGAGGGAGTGAGTGAGCTGGGGGCTAGGTGGTGAGAGAGAGAGAGAGAGAGAGAGAGAGAGAGAGAGAGAGAGAGAGAGAGAGAGAGAGCCATTACACGACATTCCCCTGGAAATATATATTATAAATTGTCAGAAAAGGCTCCAGAAAGATATTAATATTATTATTATTATTATTATTATTTTGTGATTTGTGCCATGAAAACACGCCCACTAGTTGCCATGCCACACACACACACACACACACACACACACACACACACACACACACACACACACACACACACACACACACACACACACACACGTTACCATGAATACCAGATTATATATTTATATTTATATTAACCTGATGTTATGTTTCCTGGGATTAATTAATATTTTAGCAACACTGGCGTATCTGGTCGTGCGGGGATGATTGCTTTTGTGTGTGCCTGTGTGTGTGTGTGAGGGGGGGGGGGTTGAGTGAGTGTGTGTGTGTGAGTGTGTGAGTGAGTGTGGAGGGGGAGTGAGTGTGTTTGAGTGTGTGTGTAGAGGTGAGTGTGTGTGTGGAGGTGATTGTGTGTGTGTGTGTATGTGTGTGTGTGTGTGTGTGTGTGTGTCACGTGCCTCCCAGTTCTCCTCACGACTTGGTATCCTTGGTGTTTTTACTCTTTCAGAAGAAAATAGGAAAATGGAGTTTGGGCAAAGGAGAGAAAGAAAGGAAGAGGGCAGGAAAGAGGAGGAAAGGAGGGAAGTTGAAGATTGGGAAATAGAGGAGAGGAAGAGTAGAATAGAGGAGAAAACGAAGGGAATTAAGGGAGGGTGTGAAGAAGTAGGAAATGGAAATGAAAAAGAGGAGTGTGGGAAGTGAAGGTATGATTTTATGATTAGGGAAAGAAAGTGAGGAAGGAAGGAAGGAAGGAAAGAAAGGAGTAAGGATGGGGAAAAGTCAGGGATTAGGTGAGGGAATGGAAGGGGAGGAGGATGTCAGGAAGGAAGGGGAAGGAAGGAAGGAAGGAAGGAAGGAAAATAGTAAATCCTGACAAATAATGTGAAGTAGTAGAATAAAAAAAAAATAAAAAAATTGAAAAGGGTACGAAGGGATTGAAAAAATAAAAAAATATAGAGATAGGGGAAGGAAAGAAAAAAGGAATAGAGGCAGAGGGGAAGGGAAAGAGGGGAAAGAAGGGGACGGAGGGGGTGGAACAATTATTAAAGGTAAGTGGGAACAGCTGTGACGAGGGGGTTGGTTGGGGGATAGGGGGGAAGGGGGTGGCGTGTTCATTTCCCCCCCTTTCCTTTTCGTGGATGTCCCCCCCCCCTAATTCCTATCCTTCCACTCCCCCTATCCCTATCCACTCCTTAGTTAGCCCTTTTCTCTTACCTACTCCCTACCTCTTCCTCCCTTCCTCCTCCTTACCTTTTCCTCCCTACATACCTCTTCCTCCCTTCCTCCTCCTTACCTCTTCCTCCCTACATACCTCTTCCTCCCTACATATCTCCCTTCCTCCTCCTTACCTCTTCCTCCCTACCATCTCTCCTCCTAAGCCTCTTCTCCCACCCCTTCCCTTCCCTTCCCTGACCACTTCCTCCTTTGACCAATACCAATTACATAGAAATTCCCTGTTGGTTTGCTCGTACACCACTCGGGGCCACGCCTGCCTCACTCACCCATCCTCCCTCATTCACCCACCCTCCCTCACTCACCCACCCTCCCTCACTCACCCACCTCATTCTGATTTTTTTTTTTTTTTCAATACCACTGTTTCAACTTGCTTCACTGACCCATTTTTATATCTCACTGTCTCATTCTGTCCTATCTTGCCTCACCCTCCCTCACACTGCCTCATCCTGTCTCATTCTTTTTCTCACAATGTGACTCTTTTCTCTATATTCTCTATATATTATAATTCTATTCTATTCTATATATTATAATTATACTGTATATATCCGGCCTCACAGAGAGAATTAATCCCCCCTCAATGACAAATTTACTGATAATAACGACGCTCGAGTCAATTAACTTCACATGCAGTCATCATCATCATCATCATCATCATCATCATCATCATCATCAATACTACTCACAAATTGCAGCCGACACATGCACTGTTGATTTGCACAGATTATTATTATTATTATAATTATTATTAGATCATTAGTACCATCATTATTATTGATATTTATTGTTAATTATTATATATTATTATTTATTATTATTATTATTATTATTATTATTATTATTATTATTTATATTTCCTTTTCTTTCGACTGACTCCCCTTCCTCTCTCTCTTTCTCGTTCCTATCTTCCTCCTCTCTCTCTCTCTTTCCTATCTTCCTCCTCTCTCTCTCTCTTTCCTATCTTCCTCCTCTCTCTCTTTTTCCTATCTTCCTCCTCTCTCTCTCTTTCCTATCTTCCTCCTCTCTCTCGTTCCTATCTTCCTCCTCTCTCTCTCCTATCTTCCTCCTCTCTCTCTCTTTCCTAATTTCCTCCTCTCTCTCTCTTTCCTAATTTCCTCCTCTCTCTCTCGTTCCTATCTTCCTCCTCTCTCTCTCTTTCCTATCTGCCTTCTCTCTCTCTTTCCTATCTTCCTCCTCTCTCTCTCTTTCCTATCTTCCTCCTCTCTCTCGTTCCTATCTTCCTCCTCTCTCTCCTATCTTCCTTCTCTCCTCCTTTCCTCTTCCATCTGCCAGGACGTACATACCACAGACAGGCTTCATATATTGGCACATATTCTCACTCCTGTACCTTCCCTCTTTACTCATCCTCTTTCTTCTCTTCTTATTCGTACTCTTCTTCCCTCTATCCTTACTTATACTCTTCCCCCTCTCCTTCCCCGTCTCTTTTCTTCCTCTTACTCTTCCCTCTCTCCCTCTCTCCATCCTCGCTTCTCTCCTTCCTCGCTTCTCTCCTTCCTCGCTTCTCTCCTTCCTCGCTTCTCTCCTTCCTCGCTTCTCTCCTTCCTCGCTTCTCTCCTTCCTCCTATTTCCTCTTATTCTTCCCTCTCTCCCTATCTCATTTTCCCTCTCCTTCCTCATCAGCTTTCCTCTCACCTTCCTTCTCCTCTTCCCTCTGTCTTTCCTTGCCTCTGTTCCTCATTCTTCCTTCTCCTTTCCCTCCATTTTCTACCTGTTTCCTCTCTTCTTCCTCCTCCTTCTTTCATCTCTCCTTCCTTCTCATTTTCTCTCCCTTTCTTCTCCTTTTATCTCCCTTTCTTCCTTTTATTTTCCCTCCTATTATCTGCTTTTCTTCCTTCTATATTCCCTCCATTTATCTGCATGCCTCTCTTCCTCTTTCCCTTCTCTTCCTCTTTCCTCTTCCCCTTCTCTTCCCTGCTTCAGTTCAGCTTTCCTATTTCACTTTCCCCTCAGTTTGTGTCCTCTATTATTATTATTATTATTATTATTTCATGTTACTATATTTCTTCTTTTCCCTCCTCCTCCTCCTCCTCCTCTTCCTCCTCCTCCTCCTCTTCCTCTTCCTCCTCCTCCTCTTCGTCCTCATATTTCCTCTTTCCTTCATTTAACATCCTCCCTCTCTTCATCTTTCATATTCATATTTTCCTCGTTCTCATTTTTATTGAATATATATTTTTTTATTTGCAGATTCCACGAGAATGTTTCCAATAATATCAAGGAACAACAACAACAACAAAAACAACAATAACAACAACAACGCAAGTCAAGGTATGCATAACATTAATTTAAAAAGGAGACAAGGTTGTTTTGTTTATTTATGTTGTTTATTTATTTTGTTTTGAGTCTAAGGTATAATTATTATTGATGTTTGTATGCCGTAGCATTATGGTCCATATTCAAGAACGAAACATTCATGGTACATACGACGACTCTTACGTAGACTAACAACAGAGCCATCGTACCTCTACCAGGCCATCGTATGCACCACCAATGCTCTTGAATACGGACTAATATACCTCGTTTTATGGACCTCGGAATTTACTCTGCGTGTGTGTGTGTGTGTGTGTGTGAGACTGTCTCTATATAGAATTCTCATTAATTATGCCATCCATCATTTTAATCTCCTTTTGTGATATTTTATTGAAACCTTTGCCATTTTGAGAGAGAGAGAGAGAGAGAGAGAGAGAGAGAGAGAGAGTTGTTTGGTTTACCAACACCACCCAGAAATAAGGGAGGGGGGTGTTGGAGTGAGCCTTTGCCTTTGGCGGCTCACCAGTGTGAGAGAGAGAAAAAAAAAAGAGAAAGAGCATCATTTGGTCTTGTTTCCTGGCTTACTTTGGAGGAATCAAAGCAAGTACACACACACACATACACATACACATAACATACACGTAAGTACCGGTCCACACACACACATACACACACACAGTAATGCACCAATAGTATACTATTTATCCCCTTAATATAAGCTACATTTAATTATTATTTAATTGTATTTATATTACTTTCATGAAAATTAATATAAGAAATCGGCGAAATTTATGATAAAATTTACGTTTAGAATTGATTTAGAGGGACATCCTTAACCTCCTCCTCCTTTATCTCCTCTACCTCCTTCATCATCATCCTCCTCCTCTTCCTCCTTCATCTCCTCCTCTTCTCCTTCATCTCCTCCTCTTCTCCTTCATCTCTTCTTCCTCCTCCTCCTCCATTTCTACCTCTTTCATCTTCTCCTTCATCTCTTCCTCTTCTGCCTCCTTCATCTCTTCCTCCTCTTCTCCTTCATCTCTTCCTCTTTCATCTCCTCCTCCTTCCTCCTTCCTCCTCCTCTTCATGCTTCACTAGTTACCCCTCTGTTCCACCCTTACTGTCATACATCCTCCCTATTATTCTTTATCCCCTCACTCTCTCTTTCCTCTCATTCTTCATCCTCACTCTCTCTCTCTCTCTCTCTTTCTCTCTCTCTCTCTCTCTCTCTCTCTCTCTCTCTCTCTCTCTCTCTCTCTCTCTCTCCTTTTTCAGAATAATATTTTGCATTTTTCCATCGTACATTTTCACTTTTACTACCAGATTCAAAATGCCAGCCTCACTCACTCTCACCTCCTACACTCATACATACATACATACATACATATACAGTACATACACACATACATATATACAGTACATACACACGCTCACACTCTCACCCTTACCTCCCACACTCATACCTACATACACAGTACATACATACTCACACACACTCACCTCCCACACTCATACATACTGTACATACAAACACACATACACACACCGGTACGGCATAGTACTTACAACCTGTACACCTTAACACACACACACACACACACACACACACACACACACACACACACACACACACACACTCAAACACACACACTCAAACACACACACACACAGACTTCCATTCTCCTCAGTAGCAAAAAGCACTTGGAAGGAAGCGAGACTATTTAATACTATGCAAAGTTCTTGAGTTTAATTATAAGTTAGCATTCCGCCTTCACTTAAAGCATATAAACTTTGCAGGTCATTTATATTTCCAAGAAGAAACATACTCTCGTTCCACACCTCCCCATGGGTTAGAGAGAGAGAGAGAGAGAGAGAGAGAGAAAAAAAAATGTGTGTGTGAGAGAGTATGTGTGTTACCAAAGGGGGGGAGGGAGGGGGGCGGTACTGCTCTTGTGTGGGTGTGGACGGGGTAGTGGGTGGGGGTGGGGGCGAGTAGTGGATATAAATGTTACGTATGCAAAAAGGAAAAGAGTATATTTATATATAAAAAATATATAAATAAATAAAAAAAACTGAGAAATCTTTCATGAATAACTTTTCCCTGTTAAATTTAGTGGGCTTACTAGAGTTACCAACGTGTTTTTTAGGTGATATTTTAGGCCTTTTTTAAGCATTACATTTACTATTTTGTTGTTATTGTTGTTGTCATTCTTTACCGTGCAGGAAATTGTCACATGCACAAAAATGATAAAACTGAACTGAAACGAGCATTCCGAGACTACAAACCTCAACTTACTCCCGCACCCCCCAAACCCCCCCTCAAGCCTGTCCCCTACTCCCACACCCCTTTAACACATAAATATTAAAGGGTAGATTGTTTGGTTGGTGAATTGGAAGGTCTGTGATTCCTCAAAAAAAAAAAAAAAAAATCCCTATTATAGTAACATATTAAGGTGGTCTGTTTCCTGGCACAGTTTGGAGGAATCTGTTGTTTTACTATTCGTTCACCAAAGAGAGAGAAAGACGCATCATCCACCTAAATGTCTACATGTTGAAAAATAGTCCCGAATTCATATCCATCCATATCCGAATCTCTTCCCGAATTTAATCACTGGTTTCCCGTCAAGAGTATCTCACCTTTGGTAAAAATAAAAAAAAAAAAAAAATAGTCACAGTCCGGACACACACAATCGCAAAAAAAAAAAAAAATTAATCAATCAGGTAATCCATCAATCTATACGTAATGATATGAAAACAACAACAATAAATCAATCCACACATAATGTCTTTTTTTTTTTTTTTTTTTTTAGTCCTGCACATAAATTGTTAAATAGACAAACCAACCAAAAAAAAAAAAAAAAAAAACCTTGGCGAGTGTTAAAAAAAAAAAAAAATGAAAGATGTAATTTGATTTATACACAAAATATACATGTACAGTATACAGAACCATTTGTTTATTTTATTTCTTAACACTTGATATTTTATTATACACTTATATAAACAAACAAACAAACAAACAAACTTCTATCTGCAGTAGATTCAATATAGATAGTGAAAATGTAGTGGACCCTATCTTGTTACAGGTGTGTGTGTGTGTATGTATGTATGTATGTATGTATGTGTGTGTGTGTGTGTGTGTGTGTGTGTGTGTGTGTATGTTCTATATTTTAATATTTATATCCTATACATAAACACAAATTTTTTTTACTGTGAAATGGAGAAAACATGTTGAAAAGAGGGGGGGGGGGGAAGGGAGGAGGATATAGTATAGGCTGGATCCAGGGTTGCTAGTTTTTTTTTTTTTTTTATATATATATATATATATATATATATATACTGTATAGTCCTTTGTCGTAAATTTCCGTTGTTCATATTTACTTTTCTGAAATATTGAACCTGATGGTGTTAATATTCTTGTACACGGAAATACTCACTATGAAAAACCCCTTTACTAAAAACAGATTTTAGAAACCTTAGAAATTTATCCTGTTCCTAGAGAGTGAGAGAGAGAGAGAGAGAGAGAGAGAGAGAGAGAGAGAGAGAGAGAGAGACAGTAATTATCAGTGTGTGTGTGTCAGTGGAAAGGTATACAGTAGTGTGTGAGTATGTATGTCAGATGGCAGGGAATGTCAGCACCTGTCAGCCAGCGACCTTCATTTGTTCCATAATTAACGAGTGTGCTGAAGTGTATTGATGGCTTATGCAGGGGGGGTGGGCGAAGGGGGGGCAGAGGGACGCAAAGGGGGCAGGGAGAGCAAGAGGGGGCAAGGGAGCAAAAGGGGGGAAAGGGGGCAAGTGGGGCAGGGTGAGCAAGGGGGGCAGGGAGAGCAAGAGGGGGCAAAGGAGCAAAAGGGGGGAAAGGGGGCAAGTGGGGCAGGGAGAGAAAGAGGGGCAGGGGGGAGCAAGGGGGACCAGAGACGTGCAAGAGGGGGGGAAGGGGGCAACGGGAAATGGGGGTTAAAGGGGGAGGGACAGAAGGAGAGAGAGGGACCAAAAGTGAGTGACATGAGGGGAACGAAGGGGGTACTAAAGGACAGGAGAGGGAAAGAGGAGATGGGAGAACACAAGAGAAGGAAAGAGGAGATGAGTGAAGCAAGGAAAAGGAAAGAGAAAATGAGTGAAGCAAGGAGAGGGAAAGATGGGATGAGAGAAACAAGAAGGAAAGAGGAGATGGGAGAACACTGGAGAAAGAAAGATGGGATAGGAGAAACAAGGAGAGATGTTTAAGAGATGGGTGATGTTCCCTGCATGCATGTGAGAAGTTTGCATCAATTACTCTCTACACATTAATTAAATCTATTTGTTTGATTTTATACCTCTGAAGTCTTGCAGAACAGTATCAGAATAATATTAACATAATATTTAGTAACATTTGAGGTTTTGATGTATTGTATATTATGTTTATATATAGAAAACTGTATACTGTATAATTATCATCTATGGGTCTACATGAAATATCTCTCTTATTATTAATCTTTACTGAGGAGGATCGAGACTCAACTCTGTACAGTCGTAAAATAATAAGAATGGCAACGAGGTAAAATTTTGCCCCTGGCGTGCTCATAAAATTGGTAATATTCTCATTCCTCGTTTCATTCCGTCTATACGAGCGGAATAACGATTGTGATAACACCCAGGCCTATATACATAAAAATATCGATCATATCATCATATACACGTAAAATTAAACCGTTTATATGTGTAGTACATAATTATTCAACATCAAATTATTCCCAAAACTTATAGGTATTTAATGCATAAACTTTTGACCTGGACTGCACGTGAAATTTATGCATGAGCTGGAGATTATAACCCATCACGTTTTGAAGCCATGATGATGATGATGGTGATGATGGTGATGGTGATGGTGGTGATGATGGTGATGATGATGATGATGATTGTGGTGATGATGATTGTGGTGATGATGATGGTGGTGATGATGATGATGATGGTGATGATGGTGGTGATGATGGTGGTGGTGATGGTGATGGTGGTGGTGATGATGGTGATTGTTATGGTGATGATGGTGATGATGATGATGGTGATGCACAGGGGTAAAATACTAATTACTACACTACGTGGAATATATATGAACACAATTGTAGCGTTGCATTGTTGTTGGTTGATAATAGTGTGATGCCAAACAAACAAATGTATGTGTATATCCGACAACCACACTCTCATTATTTTGTACACATTAATTATATCCCTGAAATAAACATTGCTGGTAGAGGAACTAATGAATATATGTGTAATAAAGCACATTACTGATATAATACACACAGTAATGTATATAAATATGTATGACTAATAAGATAAATAGATAGTGAAGTGTATAATTATGTATAATAAAAAGACAAAAAAAAAAATGAAAGGACATGGTGAATAAAATATTTAGGCTGGTTTTCTCTCTCTCTCACTCTCTCTCTCTCTCTCTCTCTCTCTCTCTCTCTCTCTCTCTCTCTCTCTCTCTCTCTCTCTCTCCTTTTAATATCAGACTGAATGGTTCGGACTTTCATTGAATATATAGGTTTGAAGTCCTTGTTGGGATGGTAAATAATGATAATTTCTGTATTTCCTCCAAAAATTTGCTCCGGTAATAACACTGTGAGCCAATTATTTCAACTTAAATTTTTATGTAGTCGTATCTCACTCACTCGTTCACTCACTCATTCGTTCACTCACTCACTCGTTCACTCACTTACTCACTTGTTCACTCACTCACTAACTTTCTCATTCACACACTTACTCACCTACTCACTCATTCACTCATTTTTTTCGTTCATGCACTCGGGTTCATTTTGCCTCATATTCTCACAATCTATTTTCTCTGTCCATGAAATATTATGTAACTGTCTTCTTTCTTACTCACATAATCATCTTTCTCACTCACCAACCTACCTTTTATAACTCATCTATCTCATTTACCTCCCTGCCTTTCTTTCTTTCTATCTTACTCACTTCTTCCCCCCTCATTCACCCACCTATCTTACTTCCATCCCTTACTCACCCAGCCTCACCAACTCAGCCCATAACTTTACTCTCTCTCTCTCTCTCACACACACACACACACACACACACACACACACATCCACCTGCCCACCAACACGCCTCATTGACTCACCAATTTCTCCTCATCATTATTTCAGCAGTTGTATCGTTCCTCTGCCTACCAACCTACTACTCCTTCTCCTCTTTCCTTCCCTCCTTCTACTCCTTATCCTCTTTCCTTCATTCCTCTGCCTACCTACCTACTACTCCTTCTCCTCTTTCCTTCCCTCCTTCTACTCCTTTTCTCTCCTTCATTCCTCTCCCTACCAACCTACTACTCCTTCTCCTTCCCTCCTTCTACTCCTTTTACTCCTTTTCTCTTCTTCATTCCCTCTCCCTACCTACTACTCCTTCTACTATTTCCTTCATTCCTTCTACTCCTTATCCTCTTTCCTTCCTCCTTCCACTTCTCTCCTCTCTCCTTCCCTCCTTGTTTTGTTCTCCTTTCCTCTCCTTCATTTCTCTCCCTACCTACTACTCCTCCTCTTTCCTTCTCTCCTCTCCTTCGCTTCTTTCTGTTACTCCATTCATTCCACCCTTTCTCCCTTTCTTCTTTTCTTACCTCATTCCTTTTCTTCTTTCCTAATTTTCTTTATCATTAATACATAATCTCTTCTTTCCCTCCATCCATGGTTTTTATGATTATGATTTTGTAACTGTAATCGTATACATGCATGTAATATAAGTGTGTACAGTACGAGTATATTTGTATGTTTTTGGGCGCTCGATTTGTACATGTATGTTTTCTGGATTAAGTTAGTTAAGTGTGTGTGTGTGTGTGTGTGTGTGTGTGTGTGTGTGTGTGTGTGTGTGTGTGTGTGTGTTGTTCTGCTACATTTCCCACCTCTAATTCCTTATCTCTCCTCTCTTCTCCTCTCTCGTCTCTTCCTATCATTCTCTCATTTCCTTTGTTCTCGCTCCATACACACACACACACACACACACCAACTCTCTCTATATATATATCTCTCTCTCTCACATCAAGTTTCCTTATTTCACTGAATAAATTACGTCATCTCTCACTCTCATCACACACACACACACACATTTCTCTATCTCTCTCTCTCTCTCTCTCTCTCTCACACACACACACACACACACACACACACACACACACACACACACACACACTCATCTCTCTCTCTCTCACACACACACACACACACACACACACACACACACACACACACACACACACTCTTCTCTCTCTCTCTCACACACGCACACACACACACACACACACACACACAGCAATATAAGCCATCTGGCACACCACATCACTTCCCCTCCCTTCCCCTCGTCTCCCCTCGTCTCATTCATTAGGCAAGGTATTGGTTTCACTCCTTTTGGTGCGTCTGTGTGTCCCTCATTCACTTCTAATCCCGATCGGTCCAGAAAAAAACAGTAATAATGGAAATAAGGGATATAACGGTAATAACGGTAAAATAACGGTGATAAC
>JAWZYT010006265.1:0-27012 GCA_034508575.1 Petrolisthes manimaculis | reverse complement strand
AATAATGAATGAAATAATAATGAATGAAATAATAATAAATGAAATAATAATGAATAAATTAATACTTGCATCCATCCATCCATCTCTTCTTTTTTATATTCATGGGGGGATTAGGGGACAGGCTTGGGGGGGGGGGTTTGGAGGGTGCGGGAGTAGGGGACAGGCTTGGGAGGGTGTGGGAGTAGGGGACAGGCTTGGGGGGGGGTTGGAGGGTGTGGGAGTAGGGGACAGGCTTGGGGGGTGGGGGGTTTGGAGGGTGTGGGAGTAGGGGACAGGCTTGGGGGGTGGGGGGTTTGGAGGGTGTGGGAGTAGGGGACAGGCTTGGGGGGGGGGAGTAGGGGACAGGCTTGGGGGGGAGTTGGAGGGGTGTGGGGAGTAGGGGACAGGCTTGGGGGGGGGGTTGGAGGGTGTGGGAGTAGGGGACAGGCTTGGGGGGGGGGTTGGAGGGTGTGGGAGTAGGGGACAGGCTTGGGGGGGGGGGTTGGAGGGTGTGGGAGTAGGGGACAGGCTTGGGGGGGGGGGTTGGAGGGTGTGGGAGTAGGGGACAGGCTTGGGGGGGGGGTTGGAGGGTGTGGGAGTAGGGGACAGGCTTGGGGGGGGGGGGGGGAGTTGGAGGGTGTGGGAGTAGGGGACAGGCTTGGGGGGGGGGTTTGGAGGGTGTGGGAGTAGGGGACAGGCTTGGGGGGGAGTAGGGGTGTGTGGGAGTAGGAGACAGGCTTGGGGGGGGGGTAGGAGGGTGTGGGAGTAGGGGACAGGCTTGGGGGGGGGTTTGGAAGGGGGGTGTGAGAGTAGGGGACAGGCTTGTATATTGACTTTTATATACCCTAACGTTTTCAGAGGTTTGTACCGTAATATTATTTATTGACTTTGTATTGGTTTTGTTTTAGATAAGCGGGTTGTCTGAATATTTTAATCGGCCATAAGATCCCTCATCAACCTCCGTGGGGCCGAGATCAAGCAACTCTGCGACGAGATAAAGGACTTTCCAGACTGTGAATCTTTTATGCACAAAGTCCGTAAGTATATCGGACCCCGCTACAACGGATTTTTGATATAACGGACAGGCATGCATATTAGTCCGTTATAACGAGGTTTATATGTATTGGTTATTGTATTATGTATAAAATCATGTATAGTCACAGCACATAATCCCTTTACACCCTGAACAAGGATTATGTGCAGCGACTGTACAGTTGCCAAAAAAGGTATTGCGACAACTATTGCTACAACAATAAATATATTAATGTCCATAGTTGTTTGTAGGGATATATATAAGTATGTATTACAGAAGGATATGTATATTTCCTTCTGTTTATACATGCTATATTATAAAGTATGTATTACAGAAGGATATGTATATTTCCTTCTGTTATACATGCTATATTATAAGTATGTATTACAGAAGGATATGTATATTTCCTTCTGTTATACATGCTATATTATAAGTATGTATTACAGAAGGATATGTATATTTCCTTCTGTTATACATGCTATATTATAAGTATGTATTACAGAAGGATATGTATATTTCCTTCTGTTATACATGCTATATTATAAGTATGTCATTACAGAAGGATATGTATATTTCCTTCTGTTATACATGCTATATTATAAGTATGTATTACAGAAGGATATGTATATTTCCTTCTGTTATACATGCTATATTAATAAGTATGTATTACAGAAGGATATGTATATTTCCTTCTGTTATACATGCTATATTATAAGTATGTATTACAGAAGGATATGTATATTTCCTTCTGTTATACATGCTATATTATAAGTATGTATTACAGAAGGATATGTATATTTTCCTTCTGTTATACATGCTATATTATAAGTATGTATTACAGAAGGATATGTATATTTCCTTCAGTTATACCATGCTATATTATAGTATGTATTACAGAAGGATAAGTATATTTCCTTCTGTTATACATGCTTATAGTCCATATACAACTAGTTGTGGATATTACTAGGGTTAAAGTTCTATCAAGATTTGTCGTTAATACCTTTTTTGGCAACTGTATATTGGTTCATATAAAAAATCATTGATAAATTTTGCTGAAGTTGCAGATTATTACAATTATTATGACGAGGGCAGTTGCAAAGTTACGAGTCATAATTGTACTTGCTCCGCCCAGTACAAAATAATGCATAGGCCTACGTGCTATCTATCAGTATTATTATTTTTATTATTATTATTATTATTATTTTTTTTTTTTTTTTTTTTTTTTTTTTTTTTAACCATATGCAAAAAATATATATATATATATATTTAGTATTTTATAAAGAGATACTGCTTCACAGAAAGTTGTTGTATATTATTATAATTATTTTATTTATTTTTATAATTAGAAGCATGATTTTTTTTATTGTAATAATAATAGAAAAATTCACGGTGTAAATCTAATTAATTGAAAATGTTACTTTATCCATAATAGAAAAAAATTCACAATGTAAATCTAATTAATTGAAAATGTTACTTTATCCAAAATGGAAAAAATTTAGGTTGTAAATCTAATTAAATGAAAATATTACTTTTTCCAAAATGCAAAATTTTCACAATGTAAATCTAATTAAATGAAAATGTTACTTTATCCATAATAGAAAAAATTTAGGTGTAAATCTAATTATTATTATTATTTTTTTTTTTTTTTTTTTTTTTTTTTTTTTTTTCTATACCTCAATTGAAAATGTTACTTTATTTATTTCTTTGCAGTTATCAGCGGGCCCATCTGTGCGTTGATCATTGCAGCCATACAGATCACCTTCAGTAGTCTCCTCATTCATGGAATTTTGAAGGTGAGTAAATTTGATAAGTCATATTATTTTTTCATGTACAGTTGCCAAAAAATATATTGCGACAAATCTTGATTGAACTTTAACCCTAGTAATATCCACAACTATTTGTATATGGACTATAAGCATGTATAACAGAAGGAAATATACATATCCTTCTGTAATACATACTTATAATATAGCATGTATAACAGAAGGAAATATACATATCCTTCTGTAATACATACTTATAATATAGCAATGTATACAGAAGGAAATATACATATCCTTCTGTAATACATACTTATAATATAGCATGTATAACAGAAGGAAATATACATATCCTTCTGTAATACATACTTATAATATAGCATGTATAACAGAAGGAAATATACATATCCTTCTGTAATACATACTTATATATATCCCTACAAACAACCTATGGACATTAATATATTTAATGTTGTATCAATAGTTGTCGCAATACCTTTTTTGGAAACTGTACATTGTAGTTCTTTATACAGTAAAGTCCCAACTCTCCCAAATCCCTACTCCCGCACCCCCCCCAGGTCCCCCCCCAAGCCTGTCCCCTACTCCTGCACCCCCCTAAACCCCACCCCAAGCCTGTCACCTACTCCCGCACCCCCCCCAGTCCCCCCCAAGCCTGTCCCCTACTCCTGCACTCCCCTAAACCCCCCCCCCAAGCCTGTCCCCTACTCCCACACACCCCCAAGCCTGTTCCCCTACTCCCCACACACACCCAGTCCCCCCCCCAAGCCTGTCCCCTACACCCCACCCCCACCCCCAGTCCCCCCCAAGCCTGTCCCCTACTCCCACACACACACCTAAACCCCACCCCAAGCCTGTCCCCTACTCCCACACACCACCCAGTCCCCCCCAAGCCTGTCCCACACACACCCAGTCCCCCCCCCAAGCCTGTCCCCTACTCCCACACACCCCCAAGCCTGTCCCCTATTCACAAAACCCCCTAATTTAGTGTATGATACTAACCTACATTTTCTTTCTCTTTCCTTTCCAGCAAAAAACACGCTTTATGATTCCCCATGATGGTGATGTACTTGGTCCAGATCATTCTAATCCTCATCTTGTCGCTGATTATCGTGGGGAGTGTTCATGTACCTCCAGATATGGCTCATCGTCATCTTCTTGGTCGTACTCTTCTCCGGTATTATCTTCCTGGAGACTTACTTCCTTTTGGTCATCCGTGCTTACTACTTTGATGTGAGTATATACGCTGTTGTGTTCCTTTGGGCCTCTTATGCTTAGATAGATAGATAGATAGATAGAGTGGTAGTTAGTTAGTTAGATAGATAGATAGATAGAGCGGTAGTTAGATAGATAGTGGTCATACGTGCCTACTACTTTGATGTGAGTATACGCTGGCTGTTTGTTCGAACTGTTTGTGTTCCTTTGGGCCTCTTATGCTTAGATAGATATATAGATAGATAGAGTGGTAGTTAGTTAGATAGATAGATAGATAGATAGATAGATAGTGGTCATCCGTGCTTACTACTTTGACGTGAGTATTACGCTGGCTGTTCGCTGTTCGAAACTGTTTGTGTTCCTTTGGGCCTCTTATGCTTAGATAGATAGATAGATAGATAGAGCGGTAGTTAGTTAGTTAGTTAGATAGATAGATAGATAGATAGTGGTCATACGTGCTTACTACTTTGACGTGAGTATATACGCTGTTTTGTTCGAAACTGTTTGTGTTCCTTTGGGCCTCTTATGCTTAGATAGATATAGATAGATAGATAGAGTGGTGGTTAGTTAGATAGATAGATAGATAGATAGATAGTGGTCATACGTGCTTACTACTTTGATGTGAGTATATACGCTGTTTGTTGAGAAACTGTTTGTGTTCCTTTGGGCCTCTTGTGCTTAGATAGATAGTTAGATAGATGGAGTGGTAGTTAGTTAGATAGATAGATATACTGTATAATTAGAGATAGTTAGATACATGTAGATAGATAGTTAGATAGATAGATAGATAGATAGAGTGGTAGTTAGTTAGATAGATATATAATTAGAGATAGTTAGATAGATAGATAGATATACTGTATAATTAGAGATAGTTAGATAGATAGATAGAGTGTTAGTTAGTTAGATAGATAGTTAGATAGATAGATAGATAGATAGAGTGGTAGTTAGTTAGATAGATAGATAATTAGAGATAGTTAGATAGATAGAAATAGATAGATAGATAGAGCGGTAGTCTAGATAGATAGATAGAGCGGTAGTTAGATAGATAGATATATAATTAGAGATAGTTAGTTAGATAGATAGAGTGGTAGTTAGATAGATATACTGTATAATTAGAGATAGTTAGATAGATAGAAATAGCTAGACTCAGATAGAGTGGTAGTTAGATAGATAGATATATAATTAGAGATAGTTAGATAGATAGATAGAGCAGTAGTTAGATAGATAGATATATAGATAGATAGATAGAGTGGTAGTTAGATAGATAGATAGATATACTGTATAATTAGAGATAGTTAGATACATGTAGATAGATAGTTAGATAGATAGATATATAATTAGAGATAGTTAGATAGATAGAAATAGCTAGATAGAAATAGTGATAGATAGAAATAGCTAGATAGATAGATGTGGTGTGAGAGGCAGACCAAAAGTAAGATGGCAGAACAGAATGGAAGAGTATGTAAAGGAGAGAAACATGAGGGACAGAGTAGGGAGTAAGGAGGGAGTGTTGGAACAGAGTGGAAGAGTATGTAAAGGAGAGATGGCCTCCATAAATAAATTAAAAGTCGTAGTATCGGTACCATGGCATAGTCAACACCCCGGATGTTCTTGCATACGGCCCATACATTCTATAGACCTGTAAATCACAATCGTATATATATACAGTACCAGAGAGAAAAGATCATACAAATAATGTATACACTCTCCTCTCTTTTTATGCGATTTTAAATTATGCGAATTTGAAATAATGCGTATCATGAAAAAATTAAATAATGCAATTTACACGAACTCTTAAAATAACAGGCACAAGGAGGCTCCATTTTCAAGTTAAAGTACCATTATTTCTTATGGAAATGTACAATTTACTTATGCAAAATTCACTTTATGCGACCCCTTCAGGAACCTAACCTGTAATAAAAAAAGAGCACAGTGTACATATATATATATACATATATACATACATACCGGTACATATATACATACTGTACATACATATATACATACTGTACATACATATATACATACTGTACATACATATATACATACAGTACATACATATATACATACTGTACATACATACATACTGTACATACATGCATTCACTTTATGCGACCCCTTCAGGAACCTAACCTGTAATAAAAAAAGAGGAGAGTGTATTACAGTATTGAAATAATTTGTATTTAATATTATTACTGAGGATACTGTGAGAATAATATGTCCATTTTACACACATTATTAAATTATTTAATAATAATAATAATAATAATAAATAATAATAATAATAATAATAAATTGCATTGATTATTGAGTTGCTTCCTATTTAGTTTTCTTTAAGGGGGTGTGGGAGTAGGGGACAGGCTTGGGGGGGGGTCTTGGGGGGTGCGGGAATAAGGGGACAGGCTTGGGGGGGGGTCTTGGGGGGTGCGGGAATAGGGGGACAGGCTTGGGGTGGGTAGAAAGCCTGTCCCCCTATTCCAGCACCCCCCTAAACCCCCCCCCAAGCCTGTCCCCTTACTCTTGCACCCCCCAACCCCCCCCTCCCAAGCCTGTCCCCTAAATAGGAAGCAACTCAATAATCAATGCAATTTATTATTATTATTATTTATTATTATTATTAAATTATTTATCACATAATTATTAGGTATGTGTGTGTGTGTGTGTGTGTGTGTATGTATATATATATGTGTGTGTGTAATAAATTTAATACAAGTAATAAATTTAATACAAGTAATAAATTTAATACAAGTAATAAATTTAATACAAGTAATAAATTTAATACAAGTAATAAATTTAATACAAGTAATAAATTTAATACTGTACAAGTAATAAATTTAATACGAGTAATAAATTTAATACGAGTAATAAATTTAATACTGTACAAGTAATAAATTTAATACGAGTAATAAATTTAATACAATAAATTTAATACAAGTAATAAATTTAATACTGTACAAGTAATAAATTTAATACAAGTAATAAATTTAATACGGTACAAGTAATAAATTTAATACAAGTAATAAATTTAATACAAGTAATAAATTTAATACGAGTAATAAATTTAATACAAGTAATAAATTTAATACAAGTAATAAATTTAATACAAGTAATAAATTTAATACGGTACAAGTAATAAATTTAATACAAGTAATAAATTTAATACAAGTAATAAATTTAATACGAGTAATAAATTTAATACAAGTAATAAATTTAATACAAGTAATAAATTTAATACAAGTAATAAATTTAATACAAATAATAAATTTAATACAAATAATAAATTTAATACAAGTAATAAATTTAATACTGTACAAGTAATAAATTTAATACAAGTAATAAATTTAATACAAATAATAAATTTAATACTGTACAAGTAATAAATTTAATACGAGTAATAAATTTAATACGAGTAATAACAAAAAGTAATATTATATTAATATTATATATACGTATTTCAGATGAAACGCACTAAGGGTCAGATTCATATGTCCCTGAATGACCAAGGAGGCTTTACCGCACCACAAGTTGAAACCCCACCACCCTATAGTGATGTCAAACCAGCCTATAGTGACGTCAACACACCCTATAGTGATGTCAAACCAGCCTATAGTGACGTCGGTCCACCACCCGCGAATTACTACCCGGATCTTAAGGCAGCACAAAATTACTAAATCCTTCATACATACATACATACATACAGTACATACATACAGTTGGCTCCACTCCCGCGTTTCTCCCCTCTCCTCTCTATTTATGCGAATTTGAAATAGTGAGTATCACGTAAAAATTTAAATAAATGCAATTTACACGAACTCTTAAAATAACAGGAACAAGGAGGCTCCATTTTCAAGTTAAAGTACCATTATTTCTTATGGAAATGTACAATTGACTTTATGCAAAATTCACTTTATGCGACCCCTTCAGGAACCTAACCTGTAATAAAAAAAGAGCAGTGTACATATATATATACATACATACATACATATATATATATATACATACATACATACATATATATATATATACATACATGCATACACACATACAGGCATTCACTTTATGCGACCCCTTCAGGAACCTAACCTGTAATAAAAAGAGAGGAGAGTGTACATATATATATACATACATACATACATATATATATACATACACACATACATGCATTCACTTTATGCGACCCCTTCAGGAACCTAACCTGTAATAAAAAGAGAGGAGAGTATATTTTAATACATTCATATCTTTCACTCTAAGGATATGAATGTTTGAAATATTTTGATTAGTGGATAGGGATTTGAATTTCCGACTGTCCCAACATTGGCAACGCGAGGGGATAAACGCGGGAGTGGAGCCAACTGTATATACACTTGGTTACAATGTTAATACACGCCACTACTTATTACATTGATACCAAGTCAACACAAAACCCTTCAAACAATGTACAGTTGCCAAAAAAGGTATTGCGACAAATCTTGATTGAACTTTAACCCTAGTAATATCCACAACTATTTGTATATGGACTATAAGTATGTATAACAGAAGGAAATATACATATCCTTCTGTAATACATACTGTACTTATAATATAGCATGTATAACATAAGGAAATATACATATCCTTCTGTAATACATACTTATATATATAGCATGTATAACAGAAGGAAATATACATATCCTTCTGTAATACATACTTATAATATAGCATGTATAACAGAAGGAAATATACATATCCTTCTGTAATACATACTTATAATATAGCATGTATAACAGAAGGAAATATACATATCCTTCTGTAATACATACATACTTATATATATCCCTACAAACAACTATGGACATTAATACACACTATATATTTAATGTTGTATCAATAGTTGTCGCAATACCTTTTTTTTTGGCAACTGTACATACTTGATTTGGTGTATGATGCACAGTATATAATCACACTATATCCCTCAGTATAGTATAGTATAATATAATATAATACATGGGGAACTATTTCACTCACACAATTTTTTTTTATTATTATTGGAGATAAATGAGTCCTTCAAATATTGCCACAAAACACACACACACACACACACACACACACACGCACACACACACACACACACAGGAGGAATCAGAAGCCTCCAAACACACACACACACACACACACACACACACACACACACACACACACACACACACACACACACACAGACACACACACACACACACACACACACACACAAGGTCCATAATTGTGTAAAGGTCCAAAACAAATGAATTTAATTGCATGTATATCGTTGTGCCTTTTAATGCTTAACGTTTATTTTATTCAGCTCTTGGTATTTTTTAAAAGGGATAGATAGTAAACATTTTGTACTGTAAAAAAAGTATTGGAACCGCCCCTATTGCCAGTGGTATGTATGTAGAGTTGGTAAGCCTGTTCCACTGGTGATAATACCTATTGTATACTTATTGTATACTTATTATATACTCATTGTATAATATGTGTTATGAATAGGTGTATTATTGGTGTATAATGGGTGTATTATTGGTGTATATTGGTGTATAATGGGTGTATTATTGGTGTATATTGGTGTATAATGGGTGTATTATTGTCCCTGTATAGATACACTTGGGCTGACTTAGCAGGTGTACCAACCCTACTGTGATAAAAATTCTAAAATTAATGGAGGGGTGGTTCCATTACTTTTTTTTTTGCCGACTGTACATTGGAGTGCCTTGATTCCTCCAAAGTATGCCAGGAAACAAATAGAACCAGCCAGGATAACAAAAATAATAATGGTGATAATTATATGTTGCTTGAAATAATTTGGAGAAATCAGATTTACCAAGAATGTACAGTTGCCAAAAAAGGTATTGCGACAACTATTGATACAACATTAAATATATTAATGTCCATAGTTGTTTGTAGGGATATATATAAGTATGTATGTATTACAGAAGGATATGTATATTTCCTTCTGTTATACATGCTATATTATAAGTATGTATTACAGAAGGATATGTATATTTCCTTCTGTTATACATGCTATATTATAAGTATGTATTACAGAAGGATATGTATATTTCCTTCTGTTATACATGCTATATTATAAGTATGTATTACAGAAGGATATGTATATTTCCTTCTGTTATACATACTTATAGTCCATATACAAATAGTTGTGGATATTACTAGGGTTAAAGTTCTATCAATAGTTGTCGCAATACCTTTTTTGACAACTGTACATGACTGACTGTACGTGTAACATATATATTTTGCATTGTTTTTGTATGAGGAAGTTTAGTTAGTAAAAGTCATGTGTGTAAAAAAAAAGTTGCATAATATTTTCGAAGTGCTTTATGAAATGGATGACTCTCTATAGCAGACAACACATGTTTGTTTGTTTGTGTGTTTGTTTGTGACTCAATTTAATTGTTCATATGTATACACTCTCCTCTCTTTGTATGCGAGTTTAAATTATGCGAATTTGAAATAGTGCGTATCATGAAAAAAATTAAATAAATGCAATTTATACGAACTCTTAAAATAACAGGAACAAGGAGGCTCCATTTTCAAGTTAAAGTACCATTATTTCTTATGGAAATGTACAATTTACTTTATGCGAAATTCACTTTATGCGACACAACCCTTCAGGAACCTAACCTGTAATAAAAAAAGAGCACAGTGTACATATATATATACATACATACATACATACATATATACATACTGTACATACATGCATACACACATACATGCATTCACTTTATGCGACCCCTTCAGGAACCTAACCTGTAATAAAAAGAGAGGAGAGTGTATTGTAATATTTTGCTTATAATAATAGATTCTATTTTATTGTACTTTGTCATTATTACTGTACTTAGTGATTTATTTTATTTTATCAGTATACTGTAATATTAACCCCAATTTTCTGTTATACTGTATTGCAATTATTATGGAAGTAAAAATTAACATAATACCGGTAGTATCAATTTATATACAATAATTAATTTACCATTAGTTAATTTCTGTCAGTATGTTATTGTCATTTTTTTTTTAATCAATATATATGTTTTCTTATTTTTTGTTGAGTTTTATTACAATCATTACGCAATTAATTTTTGTCTATTTTATATTATGTTTTAAATGTTAGTAGTGTAACCCGTTGCCTTGTTAGTTAGGTGTTAGTTAGTTAGGTAAGTCAAGAGTACAGGTATACCCACAGTTGCTGTTTAAAATATCATAATAATTAAGTTAACTTTTGAAAATGGTGGATGATCAAATTATGACATTAAATTTTGTGCTGAAATTCCTTAAGAAAAAGTGTTTTTTTATGCTACAAATAATTACTAAATTGTTGTAAACTCTCCTCTCTTTTTATGCGAGTTTAAATTATGCGAATTTGAAATAGTGCGCATCATGAAAAAAATGAAATAAATGCAATTTACACGAACTCTTAAAATAACAGGAACAAGGAGGCTCCATTTTCAAGTTAAAGTACCATTATTTCTTATGGAAATGTACAATTTACTTTATGCAAAATTCACTTTATGCGACCCCTTCAGGAACCTAACCTGTAATAAAAAAAGAGCACAGTGTACATATATATATACATACATACATACATACATATATACATACTGTACATACATGCATACACACATACATGCATTCACTTTATGCGACCCCTTCAGGAACCTAACCTGTAATATAAAAAGAGCACATTATTGGTAGCGTGGAACCAGCACAGCTAAATTGCTATGCATGCGAATTGGTAGGTGGGAGGCCCATGGGATCCCATCCAAACCTGTAAGAGACCAGCCGGGGGGGTTAGGGGGTGTGGGAGTAGGGGGACAGGCTTGGAGGGGTTAGGGGGGACAGGCTTGGAGGGGTTAGGGGGTGTGGGAGTAGGGGGACAGGCTTGGAGGGGTTAGGGTGGGTGTGGGAATAAGGGGGGACGGGCTTGGGGGGGTTAGGGGGTGTGGGAGTAGGGGGACAGGCTTGGGGGGGTTAGGGTGTGTGGGAGTAGGGGGACAGGCTTGGGGGGGTTAGGGGGTGTGGGAATAAGGGGACAGGCTTGGGGGGGTTAGGGGGTGTGGGAGTAGGGGGACAGGCTTGGGGGGGGTTAGGGGGTGTGGGAGTAGGGGGACAGGCTTGGGGGGGGTTAGGGGGTGTGGGAATAGGGGGACAGGCTTAAATAAATCTTGTGTCTCCAGTTCAACAACAACAACAATAACAACAACAACAACAACAACAACAACAACTTCTTACCTCCTGATAAAACCTGATAATTATATTCTACGTATGTATGTACAGTTGCCAAAAAAAGTATTGCGACAACTATTGATACAACATTAAATATATTAATGTCCATAGTTGTTTGTTATGGATATATATAAGTATGTATTACAGAAGGATATGTATATTTCCTTCTGTTATACATGTTATATTATAAGTATGTATTACAGAAGGATATGTATATTTCCTTCTGTTATACATGCTGTATTATAAGTACAGTATGTATTACAGAAGGATATGTATATTTCCTTCTGTTATACATGCTATATTATAAGTATGTATTACAGAAGGATATGTATATTTCCTTCTGTTATACATGCTGTATTATAAGTACAGTATGTATTACAGAAGGATATGTATATTTCCTTCTGTTATACATGCTATATTATAAGTATGTATTACAGAAGGATATGTATATTTCCTTCTGTTATACATGCTATATTATAAGTATGTATTACAGAAGGATATGTATATTTCCTTCTATTATACATGCTATATTATAAGTATGTATTACAGAAGGATATGTATATTTCCTTCTGTTATACATGCTATATTATAAGTATGTATTACAGAAGGATATGTATATTTCCTTCTGTTATACATACTATATCATAAGTATGTATTACAGAAGGATATGTATATTTCCTTCTGTTATACATGCTATATTATAAGTATGTATTACAGAAGGATATGTATATTTCCTTCTGTTATACATGCTTATAGTCCATATACAAATAGTTGTGGATATTACTAGGGTTAAAGTTCAATCAAGATTTGTCGCAATACCTTTTTTGGCAACTGTACATTGTATAAATTATAATAAATGTTAAATATTCAACATCGTCATTATTATCAAATTAAACCAAACCTTTTAGAAACACTATATAGACCTGCACATCTCAAAATAATAATAATAAATAATGAATACATATAGCAAGGATATTTGTTTAATAATATTTTTGTATGTACTTTTATGTCATAGTTGAGTTTTTTATATTGTAAGAGTTTTTAACTTATATATATACAACTACTGTATGTGTATGTGTAATATTATATAATGTATAATGTATTATATAATGTATAATGTATGCTACCTATATAAAGGATATTATTATACAGTTGTCTCTTATCTCTTAAATTTCTTCGGTATGTGGGGGTAGGGGGCAGGCTTGGGGGGGTTTGGGGGGTGCGGGAATAGGGGGACAGGCTTGGGGGGGAGTTTGGGGGGTGCGGGAATAGGGGGACAGGCTTAGGGGTGGGTAGAAAGCCTGTCCCCCTACTCTCACACCCTCCAAACCCCCCCCCAAGCCTGCCCCCTATTCCCACACCCCCCAAACCCCACCCCAAGCCTGTCCCCTACTCCCACACCCTCTTAAATCAAATTATTGGTTTTTAAGATCCATACAAAGAGAAAATATTAACTGGTAATTAATACTATATTGTATTTATAATTAATACTATATTGTATTATATATATAACTTTATTGTATTTATAATTAATACTTTATTGTATTTATAATTAATACTATATTGTATTATATATAACTTTATTGTATTTATAATTAATACTTTATTGTATTTATAATTAATACTATATTGTATTTATAATTAATACTATATTGTATTTATAATTAATACTATATGTATTTATAATTAATACTATATTGTATTATATATAACTTTATTGTATTTATAATTAATACTTTATTGTATTTATAATTAATACTATATTGTATTTATAATTAATACTTTATTGTATTTATAATTAATACTATATTGTATTATATATAACTTTATTGTATTTATAATTAATACTATATTGTTTTTATAATTAATACTATATTGTATTTATAATTAATTAACGGTCTGATCATATGCGATCTTTGTCATAAAAATTGTCAAAAATATCTGTTATGATGATAATAAATAAATTAATAAATAATTAATAAATAACTCCTCAGTTATTTACCTAAAGTTCCCATTAAGGATTAGGTTACATCATTATGGTAAAAATTCTACTATACTATTTTTGTTATTTAAATATTTTCAGATGTATTTAGGTATGCTAGAAGTTAAAAAATAATGTATACACTCTCCTCTCTTTGTATGCGAGTTTAAATAGTGCGAATTTGAAATAGTGCGTATCATGAAATAAATTAAATAAATGCAATTTACACGAACTCTTAAAATAACAGGAACAAGGAGGCTCCATTTTCAAGTTAAAGTACCATTATTTCTTATGGAAATGTACAATTTACTTTATACAAAATTCACTTTATGCGACCCCTTCAGGAACCTAACCTGTAATAAAAAAAAGAGCACAGTGTACATATATATATACATACATACATACATACATATATACATACTGTACATACATGCATACACACATACATGCATTCACTTTATGCGACCCCTTCAGGAACCTAACCTTGGGGGGGGGGTTTGGGGGGTGCAGGAATAAGGGGACAGGCTTTCTACCCACCCCAAGCCTGTCCCCCTATTCCCGCACCCCCCCAAGCCTGTCCCCTACTCCCACACCCCCTTACTCAAATTTAAGGGGGTGTGGGAGTAGGGGACAGGCTTAGGGGGTGACTGGGGGGGGTGCGGGAATAGGGGGACAGGCTTGGGATGGGTAGAAAGCCTGTCCCCTTATTCCTGCAACCACCAAACTCCCCCCCAAGCCTGTGCCCCTACTCCTGCACCCCCCCCCCCCCAGTCACCCCCAAGCCTCTTTGTTTTTTTTATGTAATCCTACGGTACTTTATTCTGTTTTTTTTTATGTAATCCTACGGTACTTTATTCTGTTTTTTTTTATGTAATCCTACGGTATTTTATTCTTTGTTTTTTTATGTAATCCTACGGTATTTTACTCTTTGTTTTTTTATGTAATCCTACGGTATTTTACTCTTTGTTTTTTTATGTAATCCTACGGTATTTTACTCTTTGTTTTTTTATGTAATCCTACGGTATTTTACTCTTTGTTTTTTTATGTAATCCTACGGTACTTTATTCTTTGTTTTTTTATGTAATCCTACGGTATTTTACTCTTTGTTTTTTTATGTAATCCTACGGTATTTTACTCTTTGTTTTTTTATGTAATCCTACGGTACTTTATTCTTTGTTTTTTTATGTAATCCTACGGTATTTTACTCTTTGTTTTTTTATGTAATCCTACGGTACTTTATTGTTTTTTTTTTGTTTTATGTAATCCTACGGTACTTTATTCTTTGTTTTTTTTTATGTAATCCTACGGTACTTTATTCTTTGTTTTTTTTTATGTAATCCTACGGTACTTTATTCTTTGAACAATATATTTAAAGGGGTGTGGGAGTAGGGGACAGGCTTGGGGGGGGTGGGAGTAGGGGACAGGCTTGGGGGTGGGTGGGAGTAGGGGACAGGCTTGGGGGGTGCGGGAAAAGGGGGACAGGCTTGGGGGGTGTGGGAGTAGGGGACAGGCTTGGGGTGTGTGGGAGTAGGGGACAGGCTTGGGGTGTGTGGGAATAGGGGACAGGCTTGGGGGGTGCGGAAGTAGGGGTACAGGCTTGGGGTGTGCGGGAAAAGGGGGACAGTCTTGGAAGGGTTTAGGTGGGTGCGGGAATAGGGGACAGGCTTGGGGGGGGTTTAGGGGTTTTTGGGGGGGGTGGGAATAGGGGACAGGCTTGGGGGGGGTTTAGGGTTTTTTTGGGGGGGTGCAGGAATACGGGACAGGCTTTCTACCCTCCCCAAGCCTGTCTATAGTAAATTTACAGAAAACTTGGGTTCACTAATATTGTAACTATTAGTATCATTATTAACTATTTTGGACCATTCTAATTAAACACTTTTCATCTATGGTGTTTCTCTCGGATTGATTGATTGTTGGCTATAGGTGTGTGTGTGTGTGTGTGTGTGTGTGGACTATATATATTTCTCTACTTGTCTGTAACTGTGTGTGTGTGTGTGTGTGTGTGTGTGTGTGTGTGTGTGTGTGTGTGTGTGTGTGTGTGTGTGGACTATATATATTTCTCTACTTGTCTGTAACTGTGTGTGTGTGTGTGTGTGTGTGTGTGTGTGTGTGTGTGTGTGTGTGTGTGTGTGTGGACTATATATATTTCTCTGCTTGTCTGTAACTGTGTATGTGTGTGTAATAATAATAATAAATAATAATAATAAACGGTTTTATTGATGAGAGTGGCAGCCTGAAGCTGAAAATATACAGTGATGAATTGATGTACATATATAAATACTGGAAAGAAACATAAAATATATAGAAGGAAACAAGGCAGTATATTGTATAGACTATGTGTTGTTGAGTAGGTGAACTATGGCTGGGATGGCACTGTTCTTATACCTATCAGTGCGGGCTCTTATTGGCTGTAATATGTTGGAGTGACGGAGTGCACGAGGTGGACGAGGTATTGTAGGTGGAAGGAAGTGTCGGTGACGTGGATGTTGTAGTAGTCCCTGGCCGAATGTGAGTAGTGTCTGATGGTGGAGCTGACTGAGGGATAACATGTTGAGGGTGGAGAGAGCATTGTTGTACCCAGTGTACTCGCCACCCAGTATTATTTTACATGCTCTTTTTTGTACTCTCTCGAGTTGGAGTTTTTGGGTGGTATTAATAGAGGATGACCAGGCCGGTGAGCAGTAGGTCAATTTGGGTAGGATGAAGGAGCTATAAATAGTACTAAGCTCCAACATGGGTGTCCCAAGTGACCTCAGTCGTCTTAACATGTATAGACGGTACGAGGCTGACTTGACCGTGTTATTCACATGTACCTTCCAGTTGAGTTTATGGTCGATGGTGATACCTAGGAGTTTGGTGGACTGTACTAACTGGAGAGGATGGTCACCCATAGTTATTGAAGGTGGTTGTACTTGGGTGGTGGCAGTGTTGAAATGCATAACTACAGTCTTATCAAGGTTGATGGTGACCTTGTTGACTGTAGTCCATGCCTGCAGCAAGTCCAGGATACCTTGTAGTGGTGTATAGTCTGGTGAGGTGTTATCCACTGTAATCCCTACTGTACAGTCATCCACATACTTCCACCTGGCAGGGGTTTCGGTCAGGGCATCATTAATGAGGATTAAATAGCAAAGGGGGCCCATTTTGGTCCCTTGAGGGACGCCACAACTGAGGGGTTGTGACCCTGATACAGCACCCCTATACCTCACTACCTGTTGACGTCCAACCAGAAAATCACACAGCCATGATACCAGGTAGGGGGGTAATCCAAGTGCTATGGCTTTGTTGATAACTGTGAAGTGATCAACAAGGTCAAAAGCTTTCCTGAAGTCAACAAAGGCAACAGCCAGTGACGTCTTGCGTTTGTCTAAGCCATTATGCAAGAAATCCAAAAAGCTTACTAGACAATGAGAGGTGGATGACTTCCTCATGTTGCCAAACTGCCTTGGGTCAATTAAATTTTTGATGTTATCATATGCCATATTAAAAACAAAATCTTCACAAATTAAGCTGGGTATGGGGGTAATGGCAATAGGTCTGAGGTCACTAGGGGATTGTGGGGTGGGGATCTTAGGGATGGGAGTGACATATGCTGTCTTCCATTGAGTGGGACATTTACACTGACTTAAGGAAGCATTGATAATAGAGCAGAGGGGTGTGGCAAGTTCAATTGCAAACTCCTTGTAGATTTTTATTGGGAGGTCGACTGGGGTGGTGGATCTTTTAGATTTAAAATTAAGGAGTTTGTTGGCAATTTCAAAAGTTTGAACACTGGGAGGGTGTGTGTGTGTGTGTGTGTGTGTGTGTGTGTGTGTGTTATTTATTTATTGTTGGCTATAGGTGTTGTCAACATGGTGGTGGTATAGCGCCAGAAAAAGGTGATAGAGATAAAGGTGTGACAACAAACAGGAAGGAAAGAAAAAGAAAAGAGGGAACCATTTAGTCTGGTCTCTCACTGGTGACCTTCCTAGCATGGGAAACCCTCTCTCCCTGAAATCGGGGCAGAGCAGAGGCCGGAGCCCCCTCTAGTCTAGCTCACCAGGTCACAGAGACACACAAGCCCCCCCCACATCGGCAAGGCGGTTCCCGTCAGGGGGGTGTTTCTCTCGGAAATGCCCCGTTTTCGAGATATATTCGTTTACAAATATAATTAGTCTGACCTGACCTGACCTAACCTGACCTAGACCACAGCAGACTACTGGGACCTAACCTGGGCAAACTACCGGGACCTAACCTGGGCAGACTACCGGGACCTAACCTGGACAGACTACCGGGACCTAACCTGGGCAAACTACCGGGACCTAACCTGGGCAGACTACCGGGACCTAACCTGGACAGACTACCGGGACCTAACCTGGGCAAACTACCGGGACCTAACCTGGGCAAATTTCCAGGACCAAACCCTGTCTATCTATTCCCGCACCCCCCCCCCCCCAAGCCTGTCCCCTACTCCCACACCCCAACACAAACATTTAACACACCACAATAAAAAACCAAGTAGTGATAAACAAACACAAACGAAAACAACAACAACAACAACAACAACAACAACAACAGCCAGCACCTCTAGAATAATAAAATAATAATAAATAATAATAATAAATAAAAGTAATAAATAATAATAATAAATAAAATAGTACCTAATAAATAATAATAATAAATAAAATAGTAATAAATAATAATAATAAATAAAATAGTAATAAATAATAATAAAATAATAATAATAATAATAAAATAATAATAATAATAAAATAATAATAATAATAAAATAATAATAAGGTAAATTTACAGTAAACCTGGGTTCAGTAAAACGTATATATTAGTATGTTTTACCACTAATTAGGACCATTCTAAGACTATTTTCTTCAATGGTGTTTCTCTCGGAAATGCCCCGTTTTCGAGATATGCCCAGTTTTCATACCCCATACAAACTTGGGGGAGAGCCTGGGAATCCGGGGTTTTGGGTGGGAGAAAATCGCTGTACACTATGACGTTGCCTTTATAATATGTAATTGTCTTAAGTAAACACTTGAAACCGGAAATAAAAGCGAAATAACAAAGTTTTCGAGACCGATACAATAAAATACAATTATAGCCCAAACAGCAGCGTTACAACACGTGTTGGCTAGGGTTGGGCTAGATATTCAAATCAAATAGTTATTTTGGGAATTAGTATTACCTAACCTGACCTAACCTAACCTAACCTAGACCACGACAGACTACCGGTACCTAACCTGGGCTAACTACCGGGCCTAACCTGGGCATAAAACCGGTATAACAAATAGAAGAAGTTACCGGGTAAATATCCAGGAACGTAGATGGATACAGGACGCTCAAACACAGTATTCCCAAAACAAAATATAGCCAATACAGCCACAAGTGGCGTGAATATTACAACATTTGCAACACTGATAGTGTTTTCCCCCACCCAAAACCCCGTATTCCCAGGCTCTCCCCCAAGTTTGTATGGGGTATGAAAACGTGGGCATACCTCGAAAACGAGTCATTTCTAAGAGAAAAAAAGTTAAGAAGTGTATTATAAAGGCAACGCCATAATGTATAGCATGTTTTCTCCCACCCAAAACCCCGGATTCCCAGGCTCTCCCCCAAGTTTGTATGGGGTATGAAAACTGGGCATATCTCGAAAACGGGGCATTTCCGAGAGAAACACCATTGAAGAAAATAGTCTTAGAATGGTCCTAATTAGTGGTAAAACATACTAATATATACGTTTTACTGAACCCAGGTTTACTGTAAAAATACCAATAATAATAATAATAATAAAATATAGCTAAGAGCAGTGAAGGGAGTAACTGTATTTACACATATTTCACTTATAATGCAATACTTGTATGGTTAACTTGTAATTTTAATATGTGTTGTATGTGTAAACAAACAATGGGAAAATGTAGACGACGACGACGATGACTAATTTGACGATCACGAAGGCTTATTTAGGGATTTTTTGGGTTTTTCTACGGCTCCCTCTATTACAAGTTAACTATCATTAGGCTTTTTAGGGACTTTTTGGGTTTTTCTTAACTATCATTAGGCTTATTAGGGATTTTTGGGGGTTTTCTTAACTATTATTAGGCTTATTAGGGATTTTTTTGCTTTTTCTTAACTATCATTAGGCTTATTAGGGACTTTTTTTGCTTTTTCTTAACTATCATGAAGGCTTATTAGGGACTTTTTGGGTTTTTCTTAACTATCATGAAGGCTTATTAGGGACTTTTTTTGCTTTTTCTTAACTATCACGAAGGCTTATTAGGGATTTTTTTGTTTTTTCTACGGCTCCCTCTATTACAAGTTAACTATCATTAGGCTTATTAGGGACTTTTTGGGTTTTTCTTAACTATCATTAGGCTTATTAGGGATTTTTTTGTTTTTTTTAACTATCATGAAGGCTTATTAGGGATTTTTTGGGTTTTTCTTAACTATCATGAAGGCTTATTAGGGATTTTTTTGTTTTTTCTTAACTATCATTAGGCTTATTAGGGATTTTTTTGGGTTTTTCTTAACTATCATTAGGCTTATTAGGGATTTTTTTGGGTTTTTCTTAACTATCATTAGGCTTATTAGGGACTTTTTGGGTTTTTTCTACGGCTCCCTCTATTACAAGTTGATGATAATGAATGATTATTATTGATTAGGGATTTTAATTAGTTGATCAGCAGGAATTATTAGGGATTTTAATTGCTTTTCCAAATTCTCACTTAATTGAATTTTGAATGAATGGTTAGGGATTTTTCTTTTCTAAATTCTCCCTTTATTAAATTTTAGGTGAATGGTTAGGGATTTTGCTTTTCTAAATGCTCTTTTTTTATTAATTTTTGAGTGAATGGTTAGGGATTTTGCTTTTTCGACGGCTTTCTCTATTAATAATATTACTGCTGGTTGGGTATTGATTGGAGATTTTTATTCGCTGCTTCAAATGGTGGTTTTTATTAACAGTTTTATTCGTTTCTAAGACCACAGTGTGTTAGGGTTGGGGTTGAGGTGGGTTGGAGATTTTATTCGCTGCTTCATAAATAATAAATTATGGTGGTTTATATTTTCAGTTTTATTCGTTTCTATTTTACTTCTATTTTAGTGTTTAGTGTTGATAATGAAATGTTTTTAGCTCCTAAGCCGAGAGCTCAAGGTCTTATCGTAATTATTGTTCTTGTTCTTGTTCTTGTTCTTGTTCTTGTTCTTCTTCTTGGGGCGACAACTTCTTAAAAGGGGTTCAACTCACTCACTCACTCACTCACTCATTCTTCTTGGGTCGACCATTTCTTAAAAGAGCTTCAACTCACTCACTCACTCACTCACTCACTCATTCTTCTTGGGTCGACCATTTCTTAAAAGAGCTTCAACTAACTAACTCACTCACTCACTCACTCACTCATTCTTCTTGGGTCGACCATTTCTTAAAAGGGGTTCAACTCACTCACTCACTCACTCATTTCACTTGAATCATTAAGAGCCGGATTTAAACTCTGCGATTTAAACTCTGCGATTTAAACTCTGCGATTCAAACTCTGCGATTAAAACTCTGCGATTGGAGTTTTTGTGTTGGTAAATCTGGAGCAACTGAATCTTCCAAACTATTTCAAGCAACAACAGAACACCATTATTTTTGCTGTTCTGGTCCAGCAGTTTCCTGGCATACTTTGGAGGAATCAAGGCACTCCAATGTACCAAAAAAGAATTACCACCTATTTGGAAGGTAGCTTATTTCGTGGTATAATCAGGAGGACAACAAAATTCAGCAGAAGCCTACATACATTTCTCATACTTTGATTCCTCCAAAGTATGTCAGGAAACAGGACAAGATGAACATAAATAATGGTTTTCTGTTGCTTGGAATAGTTTGGAGGAATCATTTTATTCAATTATTCAATCTATTGTGTTGGGTTCGGTTAGGATCACGAACAAAAATTAGTACCAGCAGGATATTTATAAACCATATGATGTATTTTTTTATTTTATTATTTAGAGTATAATGATCATAAATGCAACTCTCAGCAAACACAACCAAATGAAAAATAATGTTTACTGTCTTTTTTAATTCATACTTAAAATTAAAGTAATATTATTTAGGATAGATGGAAATACAAGTACAGCCACAATCATAATTATATCCACTAACACTTTCCTTCCATCGTAGTAAATATCTTGGTAATAAAGAACAACACGTGTATGATATTGCAACACCTCATAATAATAATAATAATAATAATAATAATAATAATAATAATATCCACCCACACTTTCCTTCCATCGTAGTAAATATCTTGGTAATAAAGAACAACACGTGTATGATATTGCACCACCTAATAATAATAATAATAATAATAATAATAATAATATCCACCAACACTTTCCTTCCATCGTAGTAAATATCTTGGTAATAAAGAACAACACGTGTATGATTTTGCACCACCTCATAATAATAATAATTGAGGGAGTTGAGTTGACATAAGGTGTTGTTGTATGATTATATATTTTGATCAATGTTAAGACAGACCCACGTGGTATTATTTATTTCACACTCTCTAGTAACCAGAATGTTAGAATTACTCATTATTATCACTGAGTGGCAGTTTGAAGTAAAGACTGGTTTGGTTTGGTTAGGTTAGGTCAGGTTAGGTCAGCTTGGAGTTAAGATTGGACTGTCTGGTTAGGTTAGGTTAGCTTGGAGTAAAGTCAGGTTAGGTCAGGTCAGCTTGAAGTAAAGGTTGAATGGTCTGGTTAGGTTAGGTTAGGTTAGGTTAGGTCAGGTCAGCTTGGAGTTAAGATTAGACTGTCTGGTCTGGTTAGGATAGGTTAGGTCAGGTTAGGTCAGCTTAGAGTTAAGATTGGACTGTCTGGTTAGGTTAGGTTAGGTCAGGTCAGCTTGGAGTAAAGTGTGGACTGTCTGGTTTGGTTAGGATAGGATAGGTTAGGTCAGGTCAGCTTGGAGTAAAGTGTGGACTGTCTGGTTAGATTAGGTTAGGATAGGATAGGTTAGGTCAGGTCAGCTTGGAGTAAAGTCAGGATAGGTTAGGTTAGGTCAGGTCAGCTTGGAGTAAAGTGTGGACTGTCTGGTTAGATTAGGTTAGGTTAGGATAGGTTAGGTCAGGTTAGCTTGGAGTAAAGTGTGAACTGTCTGGTTAGGTTAGGATAGGTTAGGTCAGGTCAGCTTGGAGTAAAGTGTGGACTGTCTGGTTAGATTAGGTTAGGTTAGGATAGGTTAGGTCAGGTCAGCTTGGAGTTAAGATTAGACTGTCTGGTTAGGTTAGGTCAGGTCAGCTTGGAGTAAACTGTGGACTGTCTGGTTAGGATAGGATAGGTTAGGTCAGGTAAGATTGGAGTAAAGTCAGGATAGGTTAGGTTAGGTCAGGTCAGGTCAGCTTGGAGTAAAGTGTGAACTGTCTGGTTATAATCTTGTAGAACGTGTGTGAAGTTTGGCATCCTGTCGTCCCAACCCAACACCAACACACACTCCTTCACCAGGCTTGACATCTCCTGTGTTGAGGCAAAGAAAGAAAGGAAGGAAAGGAGGCAGGGTTACAAATATTTAGAAATGTTTGTTTCCTCCACTCACTATATGTCAAAAAAAAAAAAAAAAAAAAATGGATAGTAATATTTTCATCAGTGTAGAGGCAACGGAAATGGAAGCTATATATACCCTGTTCAAAATTTGTGTTCCTTTTGGCCTCTTATGCTTAGATAGATAGAAATAGATAGATAGAGCAATAGTTAGATAGATAGATATATAAATAGAGATAGTTAGATAGATAGAAAAGGAAGGAAGGGAGGCAGGGTTACAAATATTTAGAAATGTTTGTGGAAATGGAAGCTATAGTCAAATTTTCACACACGATCACCACAGGGTCCTTAAGGGGGTGTGGGATTAGGGGACAGGCTTGGGGGGGGGGGGGTGCGGGAGTAGGGGGATAGGCTTGGAGGGGGGGTTGGGGGGTTAGGGGATGCGGGAATAATGGGACAGGCTTACTACCCATCCCATAGCTGTCCCCCTATTCCCACACACCCCCAGTCCCCCCCCAAGCCTGTCCCCTACTCCCACACCCCCCCCAAGCCTGTCCCCTACTCCCGCACCCCCCCCCAAGCCTGTCCCCTACTCCCACACCCCCTTAAATTAACCTCACTGAAACTCTTACCTGTAAATAGTGAAGTGCTTGTTGTGGTTCCTTTAGCACACCTCGCCTTACTCTCTCCACTGCCAACCTCACTACCTCTCGTCCAACCCTTCCTGTAAACACACAAACACACACACTAATACCTCACAAACACACACACTAATACCTCACAAACACACACAAACACACACACTAATACCTCACAAACACACAAACACACACACTAATACCTCACAAACACACACAAACACACACACTAATACCTCACTACCTCACCACCAACCCTTCCTGTAAACACACAAACACACACACTAATACCTCACAAACCACACACTAATACCTCACAAACACACACAAACACACACACTAATACCTCACAAACACACACAAACACACACACTAATACCTCACTACCTCACGTCCAACCCTTCCTGTAAACACACAAACACACACACTAATACCTCACAAACACACACAAACACACACACTAATACCTCACAAACACACAAACACACACACTAATACCTCACAAACACACACAAACACACACACTAATACCTCACAAACACACACAAACACACACACTAATACCTCACTACCTCACCACCAACCCTTCCTGTAAACACACAAACACACACACTAATACCTCACAAACACACACAAACACACACACACTAATACCTCCCACTACCTCACGTCCAACCCTTCCTGTAGACACACAAACACACACACTAATACCTCACAAACACACACAAACACACACACTAATACCTCACAAACACACACAAACACACACACACATTCCTTTTTTAAGTTGCTGGCAGTATTTTAGTTATTGTGGTTAATTTAATTATTTGTGTTTATATATTTGTTATTGAGTTTGTTATTTTTAATGTAAGTAAGTTCAGTGTTTATTAATTATTTTATATCTTTGTTATTGTGGTTATCTTCGTTATTGTGGTTAATTTGTGTTTATATTTTTGTTATTGTGGTTATTTTAATGTGGGTATTTTACGACGTTCGGTAGCCTGTCCCCCTACTCCCTCACCCCCCAACCCCCAACCCTCCCCCCACTAAGCCTGTCCCCCTACTCCCGCACCCCCCAACCCCCAACCCTCCCCCCACTAACAAAGATTAAAACTAGAATACCAACATATATTAAATTTATAACATAACAATACTAAAATAAGATTAAAATTTAAAAAATATCAATGCCAACATATATTAAATTTAAAACATAACAATACTAAAATAAGATTAAAATTAAAAAAATATCAATACCAACATATATTAAATTTAAAACAATAACAATACTAAAATAAGATTAAATTAAAACATAAACAATACTAAAAAGATTAAAATTAAAACATAAACAATACTAAAAAGATTAAATGAAAACAACAACAATACTAAAAAATGATTAAAATTAAAACAACAACAATAACAACATAAATTATATTAAAACACAAGAACACCAACATCTATTAAAATTAAAACATAATAACAAAACATAATAATAATAATAATAATAATAACACAGATTAAAACAACAACAACAAAACCAACATGTATTAAATACTATATATATATAACTCACCTGATATGTCGTGTCAAAGGTGATTCAATTTTTTTCACTACTCCCATGACAAGATTGGAAAGACACCATGACGTTTCCAAATCATTAGGGCTCATCTCTGGTACACACACACACGAGAGAGAGAGAGAGAGAGAGAGAGAGAGAGAGAGAGAGAGAGAGAGGGAAGGAGAGAGAGAGAGGGAAGGAGGGAGGGAGAGAGAGAGAGAGGGAAGGAAGGGAGGGAGGGAGAGAGAGAGAGGGGAGAGAGAGAGAGGGAGTGGGGGTGTAATTGGGTATGTGTGTGTGAGAGAGTTTGTGTGTGTGTATGTGAGAGAGAGTAATTGTGTATGTATGTGTGTGAGAGAGAGAGTAATTGTGTATGTATGTGTGCGAGAGAGAGAGTAATTGTGTGTGTGTGTGTGTGTGTGTGTGTGAGAGAGAGAGAGAGAGAGAGAGAGTAATTGTGTGTGTGAGAGAGAGAGAATGAGTGTATGTGTGAGTAATTGTGTATGAGAGAGAGAGAGAGAGAGATGGTTGATTATAATTATTAGCGATGAGTACAGGCAAATAATTATCTATCACACACACACAGCAATCACAACATATATATATATAACATGATTTTACTGAACTTTTACTTTTTGTTGATGAAAAACACAACTAACTAACTAACTAACTAACTAACTAACTAACTGATTAACTATCCAACCAACTAACTGATTAAATAACTAACTAACTAACTAACTAACTAACTAACTAACTAACTAACAACGTAACTGATTAACTAACCAATTAACTGATGAACTAACTAACTAACTAACCAACCGAACCAACCAACCATCTAACTAACTAACTAACTAACCAACAATCTAACTAACCAACTAACTAACTAACAACCTTACTAACTAACTAACTAACTAGCCAACCAACCAACTAACTATCCAACTAACTAACTACCTAACAAACTCAAGCCCTTATAACTCACGCCGTAGGTCCCTGCTGACGAAGGAGTTAAGAGTGGAGAGGTGTAGCTGTAACAGGACGTGGTGTGTTGGATGTAGGTGTTG